>CATIWR010043921.1:0-43204 GCA_949677035.1 Omphalea diandra
TGTAGGTTTGAACAGAACTGGAAAAAGTTGCAGGTTACGTTGGGTTAATTATCTGCACCCTGGACTCAAAAGGGGGAAGATGACACCCCAAGAAGAAAGACTTGTGCTGGAACTTCACGCCAAGTGGGGAAATAGGTTTGAAAAATCACCAAAAGTCTAGTGTTTTAATATTTTTCCTCATATTTACTGTATCTTTCATACACAACAATAGCTAATTCTTTTACCTTGTTCAGAATTTTCTGATTGTAATTTACCTTCACATAGTATTTAATCACACAAAGGATCTTGATTTAGTCACTTACAAACTGGATACAAATTTTAGTAATTTAAAGTTTCTCTTTTATACCATACAAACAATCCTCTTAAACAAAGCAATCATTTTCCTTTAATTGCAAAGTTTCTTCAGCTGGTAATTAATGGTGTATGGCCATTTTCAGATGGTCAAGAATCGCTCGGAAATTACCAGGACGAACAGATAATGAAATAAAGAACTACTGGAGGACTCATATGCGGAAGAAGGCTCAAGAGAGGAAGAGGACCATGTCTCCATCATTTTCAGGTTCCAACAGTTCCTCAACATCAAACATTACTACAGTGAATTCATCACCTTTCCCAGAGACAGGAGAAGCCAGCTTCTATGATACAGGGGGGCCTGAATTATCACCTTCAGGAGGAAACAACATTGAGAAAGTGCAAGGAAGTGAAAAAGGGTACTCAATGGATGACATATGGAAAGATATAGAAAACACTATTGAACCAGTTTGTGATGGGTTTAGTGAACAAGGTTGCAACTTTTCTTGTCCTTCAATTGCATCTCCGTGGTGGGATTACTATCCAGACACACTATGGAAGATGGATGAAGAGGAGAGTAAGATGTTTCTTCCATATGGATTTGGGACAGTGTTTTTAACTGGCTAATCAGAAATTCTTTATTTGTACTTCTTCAAAGAGGTTACGTTTCTCTGAGGAAGCGCTAACATGTATAGTATGGGTTTTCTCTAAGCTTTCTGACGTGTAATCATCTTATGCATAACCTATGTTCCTGTGTTTTGTGTGTTTTTACTTTTCAGAGAGGAAGAGAGAACCTTCTGAAATCTCCTATATGTGGAGATTGTTATGTTCAATGATGTAAAATAGAACTTTCAAGCTTTCTTGTTGGAATGAAGCTAGTGCATCATTAGAATCCCAAAATCTTTTGATCAATCAAACACACACACACACACACACACACACATAAACATACATGTACAAATAAAATAAAAATATTAACAGTAAGCCATAGGGCATAGATCCATGGAATGTAGATAGCAATTGAATTTGATCAAACAATATTTTAATGCTCCTATTATCGATACACACACTTTTAGATCAAGCTCATAAGAAACTAAGCATTCAAAGCTAATGCATATGATTTCAAACTAGTTAAAATTTCACCCCAAACCAATAGAGCCCCACATGAATATCTCAAACCTCACAATCATACAAAAGTAAACTTGAAATATTCTGCCCAGGAAATAAGATTCTTCTATTTCCAGTCTTGCATATGATATGCACATTATGAAAGAAGTTTATTGTGACATAATATTTCATCTCAGCACTTTTGCAGAAGAACCATAAGGATCCCCACAATTTAAGAAAGCTTTTTCAGAAGTGACTTATGAGGACATAGGTAACTCCAGTTCTACATTTGAATAAAATATAACTTGATATGGAGGAAATAAAGTGGATGAATTAGTAGTAGTGTATTAATTAGGACATATTTGTTTGTGAGTTTACAATAATTTCGCATAAGGTCTGCTCTGCACCAAATCAAAACAGATTCTACTTGGCTAGGGAATGGTCCCAATAATATGTTATCTTAGTGAAATATGATAATATACAGCTAGTGGTTAGCACCCAAAATCCAACATATCTACTTAAGGTCATCCCTAACAATACTCTCTACTTTGTACTCTATATATTATAAATAATTCAACTTCCTATTTTTACTTGTCTTGAGAATTATGCATATTTCAACAATACTCTATATTTCACTCTTTTTTCATTTCTTTATTAATAAAACTATAATTTTATTTTTCTAAACATACTTCATTTCTTTATTAATAAAACTACGATTTTATTTTTGTACACATAAAACTATAAAGAGAGAAAGAGAAGAGAAAGTGAGAGAAAATAATAAAAAAATTTGAGGAGCCACTTTCTCTTCTTATGTTTGAGGAGAGAGAATGCGGCTCCTTAAAATTTTTTAAGCAATGAGTGAAGGTTGGAAGCGTTTCCCTCCCCATTTTTAAAGGGGTATAGAGTGTGGGTTGAGGATAACAAATTTTATTTTATACTTGTCATTTTGTGCATTTGCATTCTTTTATCTAATGAAAAAAAGCCATGCAAGAAAAAAGAAGGAAACAAAAGTCGCTGTAAAAAAAAAAACATAATGCTTTCGTTCAGAAGCATGATTTTGACGTGCAACTTTCACCAAAATGGTCCCTCAAATACACAATGTCAACACGGCACTAGCAGGACCATCCAATCCCCAGGGAAGAAGAAAGCACAAAACCCACGGACTGCGCATTGCACTTCTTAATATTTTAATGACTCGTCTTAAATTCTACTATTGTCTATGGCCCATGATTATTATCACATGAAAATAGGGTTCCACAATCATTAGGCTTTACTGGTTTCGAAAGTGCAATAGATGATTTAGACATACTCTTCCACTTAAATTGTTCTTTGTCATCATCTGGGCCAAAGACAACAGCCCAGTAGAAGGCTCCTCCCATCATCAATATTAAGTTCCTGAATTTACACGGACGGATTGGAAAACTTGTGGTTACTTTCGTTGGCATAAGCATACTGGGGCATTCAATTCTTCATGGATAGAAGTATGATAATTCAAAGAAAAGAGGGGCTTTCTTTGAACTGTGACAGGGTTACAAGATATCTACAGTTATATCATTGAAAGTTAAATATTATTCCCTCCATATTCATAGTTCAAGGAGCGATATTAGTTTTTATATTTCTGTTGTGACAGGGTTACGAGATATCTATATTTATATGATGAAAGTTAATTAGTGTTCCCTCCATATTCATAGTTCAACTAGCCATATGAGTTTTTATATTTCTGTTTTGGATTTCCCTCTCTTTCTGCTATGTTTTCCGCACCAACACCAAACTAAATCACAATCTAGCCTCATTTCATTATCTACTCAATTCCCAAAGTCTTTATATTACAGAAATGAAAAATGTAACACTTTTTTTCTTACAAATCTTCGAATACCAGCTTTTACCCCAAATATATACAATAATAACTCGTAAACAAGGATAAACATTTAACTTTTTTTCTTTTCCGTTGGGAAATGTGTACTAAGCATACAAAATGGACAACTCATTGGCTTCAGTCCATTTGCACCTTCATGATCTGTTCATAAATCTATCATCAACTCGGTCTAGCAATCATTCATGTTAATGCTGCAAATTTTCACCCATCCAATGCCATGAATTAGTGGATTTTGCAAATTGAATTTCTCCCTGTCAGGGGCTAATTCACTTGACCTGAATGGTACTATATCCACAAACTCTGCTTTGCTGAGATCTTGATATTGATGGATAGGAGGACCACCCACTTGCTTTTGATGTGGTCCAAGAAACTGGGGCATATCTTTGGTGGTTATTAATTTTTTATTTCCATTAGTTAGTTTTATTTGTTTATTTTATGGTCAGATTTGAGAAAAATGAAGGAAAATGACCCCAGAGCTGGCACCATACATTGCCAAACATAACAGAAGCCAATGCTCTAGGGGAGATATTGAACCCATGAGCCCTAACGGAAGAGAATAGATAGTAGTAAGCAGCTGCAGAAATGCACGTTCTGTAAATGTGATTAATCTGCACTGTCTTGCCTCTTTTAAGAAGTTTTCTACATGAACAAACTAGATGTTCAATAGACTTAGATGAAGCTATTCCCTTGTTGACTTATTGTAGGTAATTAAGTATTAACCCTGATGTGTTGCGGCTAAGTCAATCTAGTCGGTAATCACACCCCTGCTCCAAAGGGGATGCCATAACTAGAAATCCCCTTTAAGTTCCTATAGATAGGGGCCTAATAAAATATGATAGGTTCTCTCATTTTTTTCTAGTTGATTTCAGAGCATATCTCCTAGCTTTTTGGTATTCTGCTATGCTTGAATAAGATGCTAGTGCTTTCCTTTCGCATAAATATTTGACATCAACTATGATCTGATGGGAAAAAAGAAAAAAAAAATCACAAATTTGTGCTCAGCTTAATATTATTGCTGCAGTCACCATACTCATAACAGTAAATGCTAACAAAAGAAGGCCAAGAGCATAGCAACAGGAGAGGAAACAACTTATCTTTTTCTACTCTCTCTGTAAGAAATCCTACTGATCCTACACTTTATTATTCCTTTTTCCAACTTAAATGTGTCAATTGAATTTGATTTAATAATATTAAAATCACATTTGATAGTGCTTGTAATACTTAAAAATAAATTTTATTCGATTGTTTCAGCAGCCAAAAACTAATATATGGTTAAACCAAAAGATAGATTAACTTTACCAATAAGTCCTTGGTTCCATTGTAGCAGAGTCATCTCTAGTGCTATGAGATTGCAATTAGGAATCCTAGACATCTTCAAGAATGCAATAAAAACACATTTTAAAATTATCTGTACTTTTCTCTCCTGATGTTTATGTATCTAATTGGCATGCATATGTTATTCCTTTTAAAGGTTGTCACTTCATGAAAATAATGGTATCGATCGTGTTCATGCACATGAAACCAAGAACTTGACAGAAAAAGCAATTCCATACCTTGTAGAAAAATTCAAAACATAAAGACTATGCTCTCGATTTCACAGACAAAAGATTCCATTCTCAACTCCTATTTAATTTGTTAGCATTACTGAACAACCACACATAAACCTAACTTCACAAATTCTATCCCAAGCAAATTCAATCCCCAACAAATAAGCATTAAATGCAAAAAATAACACTCACCTATATCTGTAATCACCATCAACTGATTAAGAACATATAATTCAATGCATATAGTGCACTGAAAAGCTATAAAACGAAGATTAACCATACAAACTAAGGTAATGATGTAACAAATTTTCTCTAGATTAAAAAAAAATCCAGGAAAGAAAAATCGAACTCAAACAAGAGTCGGACAATTCGGTTACCTCCGCAATTTCCCGATTGGAACCCTAGACCGCAAAGATTCTTGAAATGCCGATCATCATTATGCCTGCATTCAACAATAATATTTAAATTCGTGGAAAATAGGTGCCATTAAAAGGAAAACGAGACAGATATTTACATATATATATCGAGAGAGATAGACTTGAAATTGAGAATTAGTACTTGCACAGATGCTGAATTCGAGCTATTGCTCTGTTTGGTTGGGGTGAAATTATTAGAAGACGATAGAGGAGAAAAGAAGATTTTAATTCCAGTGGAAGGTGATTTTAAGTAATACGCTATGTCATCATTTTGCTATGGTTTTTCACCAACCAAACACGGTGTGGAGATTGTGGAATTTATACAGACCTTTCAATTTGCCTCTCGCTTCTGGCACTGATTTTGAATTCAGTTGTTGGGGAAAATTCGAGAAACTGAAGCATTTCGTGCACCAGCAATAGCACATGAACGGCGTCGTTTCATGCACCCCGGCGTCGTTTCTATTAGTTGGATATTTTATAAAATAGGTTTCTCTATTATACCTTGTGTTGTTAGACACAATTTCTCATACCATTTAATGTCATTTGATTCAACTAAACTAAATAAGTAATCCATCTATGTTTCACCATGTTGTGCTTAGGTTCACATGGAAGGGATTCTTACAACTCTGAAACCTTTATGGGTTAAAAACCAAATTTTAGTTTTATATTATGGTTTTTGAGAGTTGCAACTTTTATACCTAAGGAATTATAATCTTCATCTTATACAAATGACTCTTTTTCCTTTTGAAATTTGAAGAAAGCATCACCAAGGATGAAATCAACATCAAGATTAAGGAATGCTAAGACCATGTCAATGGTAAATTTTTATCTATTAATACTAACTAGAACCTTTTCCATATAATGTGTGAAAAAAATTGATTGCAAAGGAGGATTGATTGTTCTAATGGTTTCCACCAATCATCAGGTAATATATTGGGTAGCATTATAATCATTGCCCTTACATCAACTAACACATGCAAAGAATAGCTATAATAACTAAGAAACCTAAAGTTAAAAGAAATATGTACTTGGATCAAGTTTCAAAATAGTAAATTCTTGTTGTGATGCTAGTGGCATTAGAGATACATTGTCTCAAGCTTTCTTGAAAGGAATAAAACATTGTTGAGCTATTTATTGCATTTTGCTCACAACTTTAAGTATCATTGCAGCATGTCTTATAACTCAAATGCCTTTCTTAATGTCTTCTTCTCCAATGATTGATATGTTAATTTCTCTATACCTAACTATAGGTGTGACTGTTCTCAAGATCTAGAAGTCTTAAATTTGGTTACTATTGGTATAGATCTAGTTGAATACACAGACCTTGCATGGAAATTAGAGACACAAAGATCTGTCATCAGTTCTTGTATCTATAGGTAACATTTTTATCTACTTATGATATTTGGAAACATCCATTGGTCTTGAACGCTCTCTTAGTTCTATTAGAACCCAACTTCTAAGCCAACTTAATTCTAAAGGATTTATTTCTCTCTTATGGAATAACATATATTTTTAAATAATTTGGTTATTTTATAAATATTCCTCACTCCAAGATTAGTGGTATTGATTAAGTTGAATACTATCCTAGTGTGATATGTTAAGGATTTGCCCTAGAAATTCATTCTATCCATTTTTAAGGATTTTATCTTAAGAGTCAGTGCACCTATCACCCAATGACATCAGGAAATTAGGATAGAACTGAGACCAAACAAGGTCATAGATGAAGTTTGTTTAAACACTTGATATTAGCTAGTATTGGAATAATTTTCATCTTTTATCTAATATAGCTACTATCACAGAACTATATGCTAGAAGATTAAAAAGCAAGATTATCAGTCTTACCTAGAAGAAACCTATATGAATATATTTGTACAATATTTTTGATTTGTTAACTATCTCTATGATCTTTTGTAAGTTGACTAGAATGTCCACATATTTAGTTTTGTACTAGAAACTCTGAGTTATTGACTCAGAGTGGAAAACATCTACAACTAACTTGAAATTAAATTTTGACATACAGTAAATGTTATTTATGTTTACCTAGGGCAAATTTTATTCTAGGTACCTCCTAAATGGATCTTTACATTGAAATGACTCGTTGTGCATTAAAACATTATCTAAATGAATTAGCTCTTCATCTATGGCAGCCTCACTATGATTCATCATGAATAATTGAGCATAAATTAGATTCATCTATATTCATATTAGAAATTTCTTCTGCCTTTATGAGTTTATATATTAGACTACCGTTCTCAAAGAAAACACTTTGAATATTTTCCTTCTCCTATTCTTGAAGCGATAAGTATTGGCCTTATGGTCTTTTGATCCATAAATCTAGTAGCAGAAATAGCTGTTAAGAGGTTTTCCCTTAAGACACTTAGGTTCTATCCTATATTTTTTTCTTAAAGGCATTTATCCTATTTTTGTCCCTAAGTTTTGTTTTTTTTCCTGAAACCTAATGGGCTTATTAGATCTTTTTTTCTCCTCTGTCTCTTCTTAATATACTTTTCTTTTTATATCCTTTAAATCTTCTCATTTTAGAGGGATACCATGTTTTAGTCTTTCCTTAATCCATGATGGACAACAATACCTTTTAGGAACAGATTTAGCCTGAAAATAACAACTCTTATTCAAGTAAGAAACATTTTATGCATCTTGTCTTACTTGGAGTTCAGTGTATACCTTTCTCGTGGCATACCTCACCACACACATCTTACCTCATAATCCATGGATGACTTTATCTTCATTTAGGAGTAGGTCAAAGGTCTTCTTTACTACTTTTGGCTTGGATTCTAGCAGTTTAGCAAAAAAATAATTTTGACATGCTACTTTGAGTTAATATATCTAGATTGTTAATATTTCTGAAATTCACAAGCATTGTTATAAAAATAACACATAAATCTGCAATTTCATTAGAGTTAATAAAGAATTTTTCTTTTTCTAAAGACTGTTGAATTGAATAACCCCAAACCTCTATTTTTAAAGTGTTTAGCACTATGGGTAATACTACATTTGTTAACACTTTTTTACTAATTTCGTCTTTATGGATGTATTGGCTACTAGTTGATCCTAAAATTTTTAAGCAGTACCAACCACGGTGGCTCTACACAATTTATAAGCATTTTCAGGAGTTTGGACACAATAGGTTTAATCGTAAATCTAATCATAGTGATCCATTCATCTATCCTTTCAGATCCTTTTCATAATCAAGGTTGAGAAAAGATACCGCATTACTGACAGGCCTCAAGAAATTATATATAAATATGAATTTTTCTTTAGTCTTATAAAGGTAATTTGGTTTATATATAGTCCTTTGCAATA
Source organism: Omphalea diandra (assembly GCA_949677035.1). Classification (NCBI taxonomy): domain Eukaryota; kingdom Viridiplantae; phylum Streptophyta; class Magnoliopsida; order Malpighiales; family Euphorbiaceae; genus Omphalea; species Omphalea diandra. Next base: position 8,559 of record CATIWR010043921.1, read on the forward strand.
CAAAGCTTATTAAAAGTTCTATCATTTATATGGATTGTGGCTTCATGCTCCAGCTCTAAAGAATTTAAGGTCTTGAGCCACAATACTATTACTCTATTGGCCCTCTTTTTTCAATCGATGTAGAGAATCATTTTCTTTCCTTAATTTTAGTATCTTATTTTTTTTTTAGAGATTAGCCCTTCTCATATCATTAGCTTCTTAAATACTCTCTCCCTTGACTGCATCAAGTCTGGTATTCATTAGTTTTTAGAAGGTTTTTCTCTCCTCTGGTGAATCACCAACAATTTCTTTAGCATAAAAAATACTTAAGGAGTTGGTTCACTTTATTGTGAAGGTAATCAAAATCAATCCAAAAGATGATTGAAGTTTGAGCTTTCCTCAAGCTTATTAAGTTAATTAGGACTATTGAGATCCGACTTAATTTCATTGTTAGGTCAGCTAGCTCAGTAGTGTAAAAAAGTCTATCTATGCTAGTGTAGCCTCCTTTACAATTCAAAATTTCTCCCTCTATAATATAAATTTTCTCTACAATATATATTTGCTTGTATATTTTTCTTCAAATAAATGATATTTAATTCTATTATAAACTCTTTTAGATAAAACATTTTTCTCTAAAAATTTCATCAAGTCATATTTATAAAAACATGAACGAATCCAATTAATTTTTTTTTTCTAGTTTAGGGATTATGATACAATCATCAAAAATTTTTTAGCTTAGTTAAAAACATTTTGCTTGAGGCTTATTTTTTACTTTTCAACAAAAAAATAGTTTGTTTTCAATAGAAATTATCTCTAATATAAACATGTATCATTTCTCCTTTTTAGATTATAGAGATACAATTTAACTTTATAGATAGAGAGCAATATAAAACTCAACTTTTGTTGATGTTAAACAAGGACAATGCTACATATAGTGACTTATATACCTAACCGGAGATTGTTTTTACTCCTAAAAATTTAATTTTTATCTACGAACTTTTCAATTATTTTCATATAAATGCAAACATCAAAAAATCTTTATCTAAACTCAATCCCTTAGACTTTGATATCACTTCATGCGAGCTGCTCTCATAAAAGTGAATTAAAAGTTACTGAGGAATCTTTTTAATAGAGGCATTTAGCTTGAACGAAGAGCTACTTACAATATATTTTCACTTGTACATTTTTTTTTTCAAACAAAAATGTTTAAACTCTATTGTACACGGTTTCAAGGATTAAAAGTGTATCCTCAAAATTGCATGGTTCATATTTATAAAAATATAAATTGATTAAATTAAAAAATATTTTTTAATTTTGAATTGTAAGAAAAATCACCAAAAATATTTAAACATATTTAAGATTAGTGAGATAACCCACGCGTCACTGCGGATGATATGAAAAAACAACAAAATTATATAATATATTAAAATGTAAGAAAAAAACTAATATTTAGTTTATTGAGATAAAATTTTCAAAACTCTTGCAAAAAAAAAAAATTGTCAACCTAAATATATAACACAAAATTTCCAAGTCAAAATACATATGATGCTAACAAAAAGCTATTAGATGTGACGTTCAATTCTTCAATCTTTAATATTATTCTTGTGAAATTCAAAATAAAATAAAGTTAGAAGGTAGAAAAAATCTACCAATTTGAATAATAAATCTTTAAGAGTGTAAACGCGAAATTTAAAAAATAAAAAACTATCAAAGTCAAATAGTTTATTTAAAAAATGGTCAATCTTTTAATTCAATAATCTATTGTCCCTTCTACATTTAATCATTGATATAAAAATAATTAAATATGAATTGAATCTTGTAAGCTATTGCTTTTCAAACATAACTCATCAATGAAAAAAAAATTAATAATTATGGGATTTGGTACCTATTGATGAAAAAAATTCACAAATAGAATATATGTATAAGCTACACACTATCAAATAGTATACATTCATAACAATTTACCTGTAATTAAATATCAGGTCTTCCTTCAAATGCATATAATTTCTTTTGTTTCATCATGCCCATAATCTTCACCTTGAATCACTATATATTTCAACATAAAATAGAGAGTGAGGCAAAGTAATAACTACTCATCAATTAAACCAACAAGAAAAATAAACTAACAGTAAAAAACCTCAAATAACTTGTTATTGATTCAAAACCTGATTCCAAGTATAAAATACAACCAAATAGGCATCACTCAATTTCCAAGTAGAAAGTAGATTTTTAAATCAATTTCAGTAACATACTAAATAATTTTTTTTATTTTTTCTCTTAAATTCCTAAATAAAGTGGTTCAATATTAGTATGGACCTTTTTTGAATTGCAACCACAAATATTAGCTAGCATGCAATGCACGCACGATCCCAACAATGAAAAGGCCAAGCATGGACTATTATGTTCCAAAAGATCATGGAAAATAAAAAGATAAACAAATATTACACTATTGCACAATAATAAATTCAGATATACTCCATACTTTCACAGCCATACAATAATCCAAACTCACCTCTTTTTAATGTTGCTTCCTTCCTTCAAATATACAATGAAAAATCAGAATTAGAATGTCAAATAATCAGCAACACAGATAATACCAATTTAGCTTACCTGCTCAATAGTTTAGCTTCTAAGGATACAACTTCTCCGAGTGCAGCAACCTGTGTGCATAGAATTGGAAACAAAAATAAGTATATCAATATAAACATTCATATGTAAACATTGATATCATACAAAAGTCCCATTTGCTTATCCTCAAATTAATATTGTCCAATAAAGACAGAGCAATCTTAGTAATAGAGTAAGAAAGTATAGTAACGAATCACAGTGTCTTTGCATTTAAATAGGAACAAATATTGACAAAAATAGTTGTTAATAATTGATATTAATGACCTGTTTCTCAAGCTCCCTAGCTCTAGCTTTTGCCTCCACACGCCTTCCTTCTACATGCTGAAGATGCACCAGAAGCTCAGGCAAGGTAAACATTCCAGTTCACACAAAAAAAAAATAATTATTATATTTGGGCAAGGGATTGAACACCTTTGTCAAGGATAATTTCATTCTCTTCTTGTAATATATCAAGCTGCAAATTTAACTTATATTAGCTTCAAACATACTTCTTGGCTGACTCAATCATAGTCACCTACATTAAATTGAGGAGAAATCATCGCGAAATGCTGAAGTGTCATGTTGATTCCCTGCAATACAAAAACTAAAATAAAAATTATAATATTATATTATAATATAAATTATATTAAAATTTAAAATTACATTGATATATATATATATATAATCTTGCTTAAAACATCAACCAACCAAATGTCTAGTTAGCAAGAATAAGTCTAAGCTAGGAATTCTATAATTATTGAAGTATTCTTATTAATACCAAACAATAAAGCCCTATCTTCTCTTCGATTTAAAACTTACACAAACAAGAAATATAAATATTATATATATACAAAATCATTCAACCAAATGATTGAACCTCAAAAAGAGGGACAACTTTGAGATCTCCAAGTTGGAAATCAAAGTTTTAATCATTAATTGGCCTAATAGAAATGTATATCTTGTAGATTAAATTAGTCAAAACATTCACTCATTTGAGCAATTCCCTCACAGATTAATACCAAACAATGTTCATCAATCAATGCATATAAATATCTCTCAAACTTAAGTTTTGCATCAGTAGAATCACTATTGCGAAATTTTGATTAACTCAGACCCATTTCCAACATGATAGATAATATTTTTCTAATATAGTTTAAAGGCTATAGAGGTATCATACTTAAATTGGAAAAATTTAGCATTAGTGGCTTTATTGAAACAGATGAAAGTTAGGTGATTCTACTGATAATGACTATAAACATGTAGTTTACAAACAACCACAATTAAGAAATAAAATGGTCTCAGGACGAAGAAATGGTGAAAACACTGGCCAAGTTTCAATATAAGTTTAAGTTACAGACTTCTGCAAGATGATCTATTAAGCAGAAAACAAAGTGTATACCTGTTCAAACCCAAAAAACTTAGCAATACTCGTGTTCATAGAACAATGAAAACGAATGAATACTTCGCAAAAGAAGGGATAAAAATATATAGAAAATTCTTATATGGTAAACTCACCCAGGATTTTTTTCAATTAATCTTTCTAAACCATGAACAACTTCCTGCACTGATCGTATAAATACTCAGGGATCCACTAAACACATATAGGCACAACATAATATAAATAAACTAAAAATAAATATTTATATCTGAGAAAATAAATTGAAGTAAAAGATAAGTAGAAACATATGTAAAAATAATAGCAACACCAGTTTAACATTTGAATTATAAGGTGTGGTGTAACAGTAGTAAAAGGAAGAGTAGACGGATCTTCAATCTAAAATCAATGATTTGAAAGTAGATGTGGCTGTTGAGAAATTTTAATCAAGATAAAAATGTTTTTAGGATCTTATCATTAGCAACGAACCATTCATCGATATCCTCTCCAGAAGGAAGTCGTATTGCTTCTCTTAGATTCCCACTACCCAGGGTAGCATCAATATGCTTTTGAAGTTGAACACTCTGCAATTATAATCGACTACATTGAAACAATATATTATAGAATATGGGCAGAATTAATACTCAGGGACCCAGTAAACATATATAGGAACAACATAATATAAATAAACTAAAAATAAATATTTATATCTGAGAAAATAAATTTAAGTAAAAGATAAGTAGAAACATATGTAAAAATAATAACAACACCAGTTTGACACTTGAAGTTATAACGTATGGTGCAACAGTAGTAAAAGGAACAGCAGACGGATCTTCAATCTCAAATCAATGATTTGAAAGTAGATGTGGCTATTGAGAAATTTTAATCAAAATAAAAATGTTTTTAGGATCTTATTGTTAGCAACAAACCATTCATTGATATCCTCTCCAGAAGGAAGTCGTATTGCTTCTCTTAGATTCCCACTACCCAGGGTAGCATCAATATGCTTTTGAAGTTGAACACCCTGCAATTATAATCGACCACATTGAAACAGTATATTATAGAAAATATGGGCAGAATTAATATGAGAAGAATGGGAAACTAAAGCAAAAAAGAGAGGTACCAACCTTGCTTCCAGATGGAGCATTCTTCTAAGACCGAAATGTCTTCCGTTTCTTGATTAGCGAATCCCCAATTGAGAAATTAAATATATAATAAACAAAAAGAAAAACCCTGAGGAAGCGGTGAACATTGCTACAGTTCACACTCGAATCATCATAATGTAAATTAGCTTCTATTTCGGAATTAGAATAATTTGCAAACTACAGATCATTCCAAATCCTCTTTTTTCTTTCCATTAACTTGAATGCAAAATCAATGTGTAGTGAGAGAGGAATTGAAAAAAGACTGAAAAGTAAAAGAAAACGGCAAAGATTTCCTACCCAAACAAAAATAATGTTGTTACAAATGCAAGCCACTCATAAAAATCGAGATAACAGAAATTGAAAGCAAAGAAAGAGAGAGAGAGGGAGAGACGAAAAAGAGAGCCGAGTAGAGAAGGAAGAAATGAGAAACGAAGAATAAAGATTGCATTGTGACGGCAACATATGATTAACCTAAAAGACAAAAGCACCCTTCTAAACTAATCAAAACGATGTTGTTTCGATGAATTTTGCTTGAAGCGACTGAAAAGTCCAATAAGCAGCGATTTCACCTTATTTACCTACACTGTATGTAAAGTGCAAAAAAAAAAAATAAAGAGAAAAAATAAATTTTATTTTTTTAATTTTTTTATGTTTGAATAAAAATGAGAGAACAAAATAATTTTATTTTTTTTTATTTAAAAAATAAGATATGAAAGAAAAGAAAAATGTTATTTTTTATATTTTCTATTTTACCCTTTATTTAAGAAAATAAATAATATTTATTTACTAAAATAAATTAGGGAGAACCAAAAAATAAAATGCTTATGGCAAAAGAGAGTTATCAAAGAAGAGCTAGTGGCAATGATGTATTGAATTGTTCTTTGGGTGAATTGTCAGTGTTGATTTGCAAATATTTTATGGGCAGAATTGTAATTTTATAAAAATTTCCTTAATCTCTTATTTTTCTGTCCATTTTGAAGAAAAAATAGAGGATGTAAAATAAATTTTCTTCTCTTTTTTACTCTTAATTTTCTTCCTTTTCCAAACAGAGAAAAATTATTTTTCTTCCTTATTTTTCACTTTTATTTTACTTTTCTTTTTGTTTTTCTTCCTCTCAAATACTGTATTAAAGTTACTCTTTAAAGACAAATTTCCCTCAAGAATTGCCCTCAGTCGAAAATAAGGCAACAAAGAGGAAGTCATTTTAGGAGTAGTGTTTTATGATTGCTAATGGATGAAGAAGAATTCATAAGATAAAATTTATGAATTAAGAATTTAAGAATTTTATTTCTTTTAAATGTTATTCTTATTTTTGTTTTTTTTCAAAAAAAGTTTTTATTGCGTCTTGTTCACACTCTACTCAATGATCGAATTAGGAGTGAATGGATCTACTTATATATAGTTCAGTGATTTAATTAATCTTAAATCTTTTTGAAAAAGATGAGGACCTAAATATACAAGAGGGATAACCCGTGAATTGTTGCGAGTTATAAGAATTTTTGAAAATACAATAAAAATTATAGGATATATTAAAAATGCAAGGAAAAACTAATATTTGATTTATTGAGATAAAAATTTCCAAAACTCTTACAAAAAAATAATTTTCAACCTAAATATATAACATAAATTTCCCAACTCAAAATATGTGTAAAGATAAAAAAAAAAAAATGCTTTTGGATATTGTAAGGCTCAATTCTTCAAACTTTGATCTCATCCCTGCGAAATTCAAAATAATATAAAGTTAGGAGGCAAAAAAAATCTATCAATTTGAATAATAATTTTTAGAGTGTAACTACAAATTTTTTAAAAAAAAACTACCAAAGCCAAATAGTTCATTAGAAAGAAGGTTAATTGTTTCTATTCAATAACCTATTGTCCGTTCTACATTTAATCATTCAATGAATAAATAAATAAAAATCCCCTTGTCAGTGCATAGCAAGGTGCATTTATATCAATCACAGGTTAATTATTGAAGATGAAATCACACTATTGTACTAAATTAAGTTATAGTTAGGAATCTTTCACTCTCATGAGAAAGCAGTGCAACCAAGTTGATATATTTGATAAATTATGGCACTTATCATTCAAGAGAATCAAAATGAGGAATTCAATAATGTGTCAATATCTATTAAGATGTAAGTGAACAACAATTTCCCCAAGCCCATTCAGAAGTGAGGATTATTGGGATCAAGAGTTAGGATGGTTTGCTTCTATTTGACCAAATGTGTGAAGGAGGATAAGGATAGGAAAAACATACTCATTTAGATATGCAAATCTATTTTCTCAAATGCATAGATCATAAATGTGTGAAGGAGAATAAGGATAGGAAAAACATACTCATTTAGATATGCAAATCTATTTTCTCAAATGCATAGATCATATTTTCAGCAAATATGAATTCATAAAAGTTCCAATTAAAATTTATAAACAAAGTATATATTCTGGACATATAACCATTATAACAATGACATACCATAAGGCATCTCCATTTTGAGCCAGGTCATCCAGCAGGATATATATCGCTAAACCAGTTATTATTCCCATATATCTGCCAAAGAAACTACAGTCAACTGCAAGTGTTGCTTTGGCAAATAACATAGTATGGACAGAAACAAGGGATCAAAATTAAAGGTGATAGAATTGTTAAGAAAAATTAACGAAAAGACAAAATACAGAAGATGGAAGGGGAAAGGGCCAAAGGAAAAAACTTAAGATGTTCAAAGTGATGATGCAGAGCAAAAGATGGCCAACCTGACAATCTCACAACATAATGTAACAACTAAACAATGCATGTGTGGTTATTTAAGAGAACATTCACAGTATAAATTTCCCTGAAATAAAATTAAACCAGATTCAAAGGGGATATGGATGCATATAGTGGGAATGAACTGCATTGCATCTTATCTCATTGATTTGATCTATTTCCTTGCCTGTTTCTAATTAATTTAAAATTTTAATATTAGTAAAATATTGTCCTAGACATATTATCATGGGCAACTCCAACCCATGGGTCCAAAAACTCTTGTTCTGTAATTTTATGCTTACATTTATTTATTGGTTTGGTCTCAAAGTTTGAACACTTAATATTTAACAATTTATATCTTTATTTGGTGCACACATGCATGATCATGTCTATTAAATCAACATTAAACAAATACAACCTATAATCTGATTAAGAACACACAGAGAAAATTAACTTCGATTAAGTTTTTATGATTTGGGTTTTTTTTTTTTTTTGAAAAAATGGAAATAATACGTGTGAATTAAAAAGATGAAAAAAAGATAATATAAGTTAACTTTCTAACATTTCCACATAAGTATACATTTAAAGATAACCCAAAAAAGTAAAAAATTAAATCAAACTCCAGGCAAGGGACAAATTACTTTTTTTTTTCCTTTCGAATGTCAATTGAATGTCATGCCCATGCCAATATCTAGAGTTCCCTCGTCCATAATCCCCACAACCCAATGCTCTTGCTCTTCGGTCAAACCAAAGTCATTCTCCTGGAAATGAGCATTAGAAGAAATGTGAGAGATGGACACCCTTTCAAGAGCATCCATAAACTTCTATCTCTTTTCTCCTCCCACGTTTTGCCTGTCAGTAGCCAATTAAATGCTAATATGAATAAGAAAAATATCTGAAAATTTTACTTTTAATTTTACATTCATATACCTTCTAGTCATGCAACTGAACAGATACTACTATATGTTGCTTAAGAACAATTGCTTCTAAAATTGAATAACATTGAGAATATTAGTTCAAGCATCTTCCAAATCAAACAATCCCTGCAAGGAACAAAAAAGTACTCAGCCAATAATCCAAGCCACCAATTACAAATGCAACAACTAGCTTTGGCCTATCCATATTTTTTGGTAAATGCAGATCAATCCTTCAACAAAAAAGCTTACGTGGTCAAACCGCAAACACATATATTAACATAGGGGCCACAAATGTTATTGTGTTGAGATGCAGAATGAATAAAACCAGGCAGAGGCATCATAGAGTAACAACCAAGAGCAAGGAATCTCATGATCCATTTGTAGCCTACCCTGGTGAAAAAAATATATGATCATGAAGTAGCAACTAATATCAAAAAAATTAAATGATTTTCCTGAACCAAAAAATAAACAAATGACTTTAGCAAAAAGTGAAAAATGAAATTTATCCCATAGTTATATGGATCAGAACTAAAATTAACATTAATTGCAATAAGGTATGTTAAAAATCAATCAATCAACCAAACCAAGCAACTATCTTTTTATGTACCCAAGATATCTTAACAGCTTGAGACTCAATCTAGCCAGAAGAAACGTTTCAGCAACAGCATGACCCACATCACGACTAAAGGATCGGCGTCGACTACGACATGCATCAGGCTTCTGATGAAAATAAGTGAAATTTTAAAATTAGACAGTAATGATAAATCAAAAGATAAATAAACAAAATTTGAATTATAAGATAACGAAGAAAACATAAAAGAAAGAGGAGGAGACGACAGTAAGCAATAGCGAAACGAAGGTATGCGATAGAAAAAGCAGATGAAGAAGAGAAATTAATTTGTTTGGGATAGGGCAACAAAACATAAAGTCAAAAGACAAAACTATCCTTGAAAACAAAATGGCCAAAACACACCTCTATGACCAGGAACGACGTCGTTTTGTGAGCATAATACCGAAAAAGCCAAACAATTGGGCGGAATAACAAAATTGCCACCACAGGATTCACTGCAGCAATCCTGGGTGAGCTTTATTCTTTTAGTATAAATATAAATATTTAATTTAATATGAATATGAATTTTTTTGCGTTTGCTCTCTATCTATACCCACTCGCAGTCCCGAGCATTTTCCAAACAAGAATATCACACAGACAACAGCTAACCATGAAGTTGTCATTTCTCAAGCTCTCTCTTAGCTTACAATTCCCTTCACGCCATTGGATGGTAAGGTTCCGGTTGTACTCTCTTTCCTCTTCTTCGTCCTTTCCTTAACTTAATAATACGCAATCGTTTCATCACAGTTCAGTTGCTCTCTTTAGACTTTTGAGCAGCTTAATTTCCACCCATTCTGTTCATGGAGCTTATGCTTCTGCTGGAGACCATATCTGTCTGTCTTTTCTTTAACTGGACCTTTTTTTTTTGGGTTCTTTCTTTTTAAATTTGGTATTTAACTGAATTCTTGTTTTGAAGGTTTGTTGCAAATTGTTGCATTCTTGGAAGTGATACATGGAGCTTTAGGTAGGTTTTTCTCATATAAATCTTAATTGGAGAAGATGAATTGTAATTTTTAGCTAACTTTGTTGGTATTCATTTCTTGAAATATATACAAGGGATTGCTCCAAGTGGGATGTTGTTCCCTTTTATGCAATGGGGAGGAAGAACCCATTTTCTGTTTATTGTTCGTAACATTTTTGAGGTTTGTATCTTCTCCATTTGTAAAAATTGTCATTTTATTTAAGTTAATATACGCTATTCATGTTTTGAATTCAAAGTGCTTCAACGATAATTAGTTTTGCTGGTTCATAAGAGCATGATTTGTTTTGCTTCCGCAAAAAGCTATAGATGTTGCTACATTTCTGAGTTTTGGGGATATTTTTTTAACTTATCATATGAAATGAAAGTAGAGTTTACCTTGTCAAGCTAAATTCATAATTTTATGCAAAAGCTTTTCTTTCAAAATCAACTTTTGGCTCATAAAAATTAAATTGGAAAAAATTATTATTAATTAGAAAGAGAATTTCTCCTAATTTTTTCCCAAAAGTTGCTATTATCAATAGCAATGCCAAGCATGCTCCAAATGATGCTACTGCCAGATTATTAATGATGTTGTAATCATTTCCGTTTTAAAATTTTTGTAGGTCCAGAAGTTGCCATCAGTTTTTATAACCTTTTTCGCTTGGTGCCTATCTGAGGTCAGTTGGTTAACCATTGTTATCTGATCTCTCAACATATTTGATTGTCACAAACATGTTAATCTAAACGATTTAGTTGCTCTTGGAAACACATCGCTTTCTGGCTTGACTTGTTTCTTTGTTCACCGTGTGTTTGTAAACTTTGTTGTTATGCTTTATTTGCATGAGAAATACAGATTTATTTCTGTTTCAGCAACATGTACTCTGTTGTTAGCATATTGTATTTCTGAGTTGCTTCCCTGTATTTATTTCACATAGCATTTGTTTGTTTTGCTTTAAAACTTTAGGATGAAGGCCAGAAATGATATTTTTACAATGTTGAATACAGGTAATTAGATATTCGCATTATGCTTTGAACATCATTGGAAATTGTCTATATTGGATCACTTACCTCAGGTCTGACATAAACATATATTTTTTGTGAGTTTTTTAAATTTTAGCGTGTGCTTTAAATTTTAGTCACTATAATGTCTCTCCATCGAACATTTGCACACACACATGTGCACACAAACTTGCTCAAACAAATGTGTGCGCATGTACATGACAGTTCACATTACATAACCTAAATTCTGTTTAGAAATTTCTTTTAACTTTTGCATTTCCTAGGTATACCTCATTCATCTTTCTGTATCCTATCGGACTTGCTCCTGGTGAAAGTGAGTTCATGACTTCTGTTATTTTTTATTTATTTTTATTTTTTATTCATTTTATCTAACTGAAGTCACTGGATACATATCAGTAAGATCTACCTACCACTAATGTCTTCAATTTTATTTTTTTTTAATGTTTACTTCTTTCCCTCTTTAATTCTTGTATTCTTCTGTCACCACTGTGCAGTGAGGCTCATGTACCAAGAAATTCCATTTGTAAAGAAGAAGAACCTCTATGGTGGCTTCTTTGATGCTCTACCATTCAGCTATGATGACTTCATCAAGGTATTTTTCTGGTTCTATTGGATGCTTATTATTTCCATAATACCCATGCTTGGGCAGGTAGCTAGCCTAAAACTTTTATTGGGTATGAAATTATTTAATTGGCATCAAGTTTGATTCCACTGGTTTAAAGAGTCAATCCAACTAGGGATTGCCTTTGGGTGGGCTAATTGGTATTCAAACTGGCTTCATAGGATAGTGGATGAAATATTTTTTTCCTGATTTAAGAGAAGTAACCTTGAAGCTCTCGCCATCCATTTGCTGATCTCATTAAGAAAAACATAATGTTGTGATGGTGTAGAGAATGTAATGGATCTTGGTTAGGAAAAGCTGCCTAGGATGCCATTATTGAATGGATTTTGCTCCATATAGATTAAAGCTTCCTAATTTCTATATTTGGATACATTTTTGTACTTGTGTCTTGCTTTCCTAACAGTAATCAACCTTGCAAGCCTTAGTTTTTGTGCAGTCAGTATATATATGTGTTACCAGTTTCTTGGCAGGTCAAGCGGATTTCTTTTTATGTGACCTTCCTATATTCTATGATGAGCATTGAGGTTCAGTTTTAATTTCGTTGCTGGAACGTGTTCCATTGTCATCCTTTAGAATAAACTTAGATTATTTGATGTATATATCGATACTCATGCTTGAATTTTTCTTCAGGATGTTAAGAAAGTATTAAAAGAAATAACCGTGCAAGTGTAAAAAGTAAAAACCATGATGGGCCAGGATATTTGCCAACTTGAAGATTAAAATCACTGTGGTGATTATTATATTTGTTGTCATTTTCTTGCCTTGAACATATGCCAAAATATTTCAAGCCTTCCGCTTTGATATTGTATTGAAATTATAAATCTGATATTTGGCTTTTGCCTTAATTTCAAGCAATCGGTCAACAGTTAGTTCATCTGTATATGCATTTTCTACACCATAGATATGAGTTTCTCGTATTGTTATGTGATAAAAAGTTTCCCATTTATTCCTTGGCAAATTCATTGTTCTTATTTTTTGACTATCATTTGAAACTCTTTGCATCAGGCTTGCTTGTGTTCTACCCATTCCTCTGGTTCAATCTTTACCTGCATTTGTTCAAGCGACGCCGTTCAAAACTGGGGAAACATCATGATAAGAAGAAAAAGTGAATATCTAACGTCTTTCAGCTTAAATATGTGAGCAAATAATCTTGGTATTGATATTGTTGTGTTGGGTGGCTCAGAGAGTTGGTTTAAGAAAAAGTTATGTGGTATGTACATTGGTGAACTGTTCATCTTTTTTCTTTAATTAAACATCTTCTTCCTCTTCTTTGTCTTGGTAGTCAGACCATACACATACAGAGTCCACTATTCCCATCTACGACTACGAGTCTTCTCATAAAATTCAGACACCTGGTGAGCATTCTATGTCTTTCATGCTCTAATTGTATGCTTGGAACTAGCTAGTTCATAACACATAGGATCAGGAATACATATAAAATGTTAACTTGAAGAAAATTTTGGTGTGTTATAATGTTAGCTTATGGTGTGCAGTAAATGGAATTGTAGTTTGCATTATTGCTTTTGTTAACTTAACTGGAATGGCAGCAGAATTGTGATCTGGAGAATCACAAAGCTATGTACTGTTTTGAGTCCAAGGTATGTATGCTGAGCATTATTTTGAGGATGGATCTGGAAAATAAAAATGAGAAAGCTTTTTGTTTTGGTATATAATGAGGGAGCTTTCATTTGTCAAAGATTCCTTATCTAGTCTGATACTTAGGGTGTTCGTTGTTAAGGTTTATACTTTTAATTGATCACGTTGAAAGCATATTATAGGAAAAGTGAGTGGCCTAGAGCATGTGCATGGGACCAGGGCTCTTGCCTGCATTCTCTTTAGAGAGGTCCCAAGTACTGAATCTCGGTTTGGAAAACCATTAAAGAAAAAGGTGGCAGGAGCAAATCCCATGTGGTAGACGATTGTTTGTGCAAGCAGGGCTTCCTAGGTATACCTCAAATCGACCAGAAATGGAACTTGAACAATGACTAATTGATGGAAACTTTACCAATTGCCATCAATTGATGATTTAATATTCCTTATGAGCTGGAAGACAAACTAAACTTAGTTTTTTTCTTTTTTTTTTTTTTTAAAAGAAAAAATGGATGGTTGTTGATTAGCTATGGAAACATAGCTTTTATTTATTGGTATTCAAATTTGTTAAGATTCTCTTGTAAATTTAGCTTTGTTTTGGATGAGATACATGAAATAGCCAACACTAAATGACTCTAATTCCTAGTATATACTCCAAAGATCTATTTAACTATCAGCCAATTAGCACTTGCAGTGGTTGCAGGTAGCATATATGCGATTTGTGTTTGTAATTTTAGTAGTTTATGGGCGATATTTCTGTTTTTTACCTTGCATCTACTAACTTGTAGTTGGATTTTTTTTATCTGTTAACCAAATTCTGTGTTTGTTTTAGTGAATACTCATAACTACGCCACTAAAAGTGTACAGGTACATCATAATGAGAGAAATGATAATCATTATTATGACTGAAAAACTAAAACTACAGAGCTCTGGTTAGCTGGTGTTTATGCAAGAGCTGGAGATTATACACCTATTTCTTAATAAAAGAGCTAGCTACTTAACTAAAAGCTAACACACACTAATAACAGCTTATAATTTAAGCAATAAGCTGGCTGTCCTGCTGGGATTGGATGCTAAGACTCCCCATGACAGCATGGATGTTCTTGATGCTTATTTTATTTAGCAAAAATGAAATAGAAAGATTGAAGGCCTTGGTGTGCATATCTACCAACTCCTCGGTACTAAGGAATTCTGGCTGAGTCGCAATCCCTTGTAAAATGACAGTCCATTTCAATATGCTTGGTTCTTTCATGAAAAATTGTTGCTTGAGATATATGGTGCGGGAACATTGTCACAAAACAATGTCACAGCCTCTTCATGTTTAATTCCATAGTCCTGCATCAGTTGTAAGAGCCATATAACCTCACAAATTGTAGAAGCCATGGCCCTGTATTTAGCTTTAGCAGAGTTTCTTCAAATGGCATTTTTCCACTTGATTAATGAATGTCCCAACAGCAAACAATATCCACTCAGGAAGCTCCTTGTCTCTAAACATCCTCCCCAGTCACTATGATTAAATGCTTTTAACTTCAAATTAGACCTTGGGAGCGTCATAATTCCTTGACCAGGTGGATTCTTTAGATATCTTAATACCCTGTGAGCAGCATCAAGATAGATTTGTGCAGACCTATCCATAAACTGTTTCAATACATGCATCAAACCTGATGAGAGTCCAGTACATTAACTTTTCCGCTGACTGTAATACAAAGAAGCATTTATGTGCCAGCTTATGATTTACATTGATTAGGAATTGAGCATGGTTAGCAGCAAGGTACCCATACTCCTCCAATAATTCTGAAGTGCATTTGGCAAACAAATATGCCATCCTTCAGCAGTCACTTTTAGTATGATTATTATCACCATTAGACCTAGATTTGGCTCTCTCAAATTTTTTTTTATAAATACAGAAATGAATAAAAAAATATTAAAATAAATGTTAAAATAAAAAAATTATGTATTTGAGTTTTTTTTTTTTTGTTTTTTTTTAAGACTATCAAACACAGCTTTTAAAGTGATGATACAATAAATATGATGGAGAGGGATACTATCAGTGTTGATACCAATGTGATGACACTATACGTATTATTGAGAGGGATACCTATCAATGCCGATGTGAATAATATTTTAGTGGTTGAGTGCTGCTTAACATAAAAAAAAAAAAAAAAAATTATAAATTCAACCCTCAATAATCCTTTCCTCTTAAAATAATTCTTCAATATAAAGAATACGTAATAGATAAGAAAAAAACCACCAGCCAATTTGTGGTGTAGGGCCTACGGCCTATCCGTCATTGATGCCAACCTACTTCTATATTTTAATACATAGTGGTGTTTGTAGCTAAGAGGATGATTAAAAGTTTAGAGCTTTCTGCTTAATTATGGGTGTGCCCTGAACTAGAATATGCTTTCAGCATAAAATATGTCTTCACTTGCAACAAAGCCAAATAATAAAGTAAATGATGCTTAAGTGATTGAAGAATTGAAGAAATAAGACAAGAAATAGGTCACGGGAATATATTTAACAATTAACAAGAACCAAAACAAGATACAAACAACACCAACAGCACCATTACAGCATTTACTTAAACCAAAGAAACCCACCCAACTGTCAAGAAAATTTTATTTGAAATGCTTAATAATCTGCGGAGGGGACTGGTTCATGTGTGCTAGAACCAATGAAGAAGATCTCATAGACAAGGGCAGCAATGCCTGCGCCGACGAATGGACCGAGCCAATAGACCCAGTGGTTGTCCCATGTCCAGCTGACCACTGCTGGTCCAAAAGAGACTGCTGGGTTCATGGATGCACCATCAAAGGCACCACCAGCCAAGATGTTGGCACCCACAATGAAACCAATTGCAATTGGTGCAATTATACCAATGTCACCTTTCTTTGGGTCCACGGCTGTTGCATAGACGGTGTAGACCAAGCCAAAGGTCATCACAATCTCGAATACAACTGCATTCCATGCACCAACTCCTGATGATAGGGCAAAGGCAGATGTTTCCTAATAATCACAGGAAAACAAGAACATTTTAATCAAGTGAAAAAAAAAATCCAAAAGAATATTGTTACCTACTATAATTTATAATTGTATATGTATAGGGTTTGAACCACTCTCACACTGTTGTTGCCATTATTGAGAAAAATATTAAATAAAGACAGGCCAGCCTTAGTTAGGGCAAGCCACTAAGCTTGGGACCTAAAGAAAGTCTTTTATTTTTTTTTCATTAAATATTAAGGGAAAAAATTATATATAAAAAGCTTTAAAGGGTCTAAATTTTTTTTATTTGACTATTACGAAAAAAAAGTTTAGAGACTTAAAAAACCTAGGAAGGAATTCAAAATTTTTTTTCTCTTATCTATTAAAGAGAAAAAAAAATTGAACTTAAAAAACACTAAAAATAGCTTAAAAACTTTTTTCTTTATAAAAAATGGACCTTTTTTTTATAGATCTTTTTCATGCTTAAGACTATATTTTTAGTTGGGCGAACTCTTTTTATATAGATTTTTTTCTGGCTTAAGACTTCATTTTAAGTTAGGCCAGGGAGCATGTTTAGCTTTGAGTTTGAAAAACATTTTTAGCTATCCATAAAACAATTTAGTTACCTTTTTAATATAATTTAATAATTTTTTATTGAAACTTTAAAATATGAATATATGAACTTTTTCAAATTTAACATTTAACTTATAAATATTATATTAAAAAATTATTATCAATTAATAAAGAAAAAAATTTCTTTTTTTTTAAACTAAAAAGCTGCTAGTGCAAATAGTCCCATGCCCAAAATATGTGACAAAATTATTTTTTTTCTTCAAAATTTTGTGGCTCTAAATTAACTTTGACTCAATGGTGTGTTCGAATCTCATTGAGAGCATAAATAACTAAAAAGAAAATTAACTTTTAGGAATAGTTTACATCACAATTTTAATGGCAAATAAATCAATAAGATGATTATTATGTCCAAGAAAATTTGTTACCAATCCACCAGTGGCGAACTTGAGAAGCAAGCAAGCAACCACAGATCCGAGCAACTGGGCAATCCAGTACAGAACACTTCTAATCAACGTAATGTGACCGCCAACAAAGGCTCCAAATGTAACAGCAGGGTTAACGTGACCGCCAGAAATATTAGCACCAACTGAAACGGCAACGAAGAGCGCCAATGCGTGAGCTAGCGAGGCAGACACCAGGCCGGCCGGCGTTGCTGGGCCATCACTAGTCAACTTGTCTGCCAAAAATATCCCTCATTTCATTGTTTACCATTGTCTTGTATATATCAGATAATAATTCATCCTATCATTAGCATCACATGACATTTTTTTGAATTAATTTCTATTTGAGTTTGAATTCTCAATATTAAATAATTATGAAGATGACTCCATATGATTTTTGTGATAATTTGTGACAAAATTATTATTCTCATATAAAATATCAATTTATACGTCAATCAAAATTTTTTTTTTTTTTTTTGAAAAGATGTTATTGGCACAGTTCCACATGAGTCAATACATTTCGAGATATTCATTATCTCTAAATATACACCTAAAGAATCAAATAAAAAAAAATTAAGAAATGAGTGAACTTCTTTAACCACTTGAATTATTCTTGAAATATTTGTTGTGAAATTTTTTTTTTTTTTTTTACACTTTATAAATCTCATATATGAACAAATCAGGCAAAGGAAAGTTATACTAAGAAACAAATATTAAAAAAGAAATATTGAAGATAGGTTCTTACTAAACGCCATGCCGGAGCCTTCTCCAGCAAAAACGAAAATAAGCATTGAGATGAACTCAGCCAGAGCTGCCTTGAGAGCATCGTGTTGGAAAAATTCTGCCGGAGATCCTACAGCAATACTAGTGATTGGCATTTTTCAAATTTAATTTAGCTTTGAGTTCTTGAGATATATCACAGCCAAACTCTTATAATTAGTTGCTTATTGCTTTCAAAGCACATTCAGTATGAGTATATATACACACACACACACACACACACACATATATATATATATATATATATAAGAGGAGCGTGACCCTCATGTAATGTAAGACTTTGCAGCTGGAATAGCCGGTTTCCAACCGGTTAGAGCTTAATTTCTTCAACGAGGAAAAAATAAGGATGACGTTGCTGTCGGCCACATGTCCTTGTCTAGTAGGCGGAGCCTCCCATTTCTTCCTATAGTGCCACGTGTACGCAGATGAATTGACTAATTTTTTTTAAGTTAAATTTAGATTAAGCGATTCATTATAAAAATGATTACTTAAAAAACAATAAAAATTTAAAAAATTATTAAATCTGAATAATTCATCTAAAACAAAAAATTAGATCAAATCAGTTTATTTTTGTAAAAAATTTAAAAATTACATTATTTTATTTAAAATTTAAAAATAATTTTTATTATTTTACCATGTTATATATTTAATATTTTTTAAATATTATTTATATATATTTTTAAAAATTAAAAATATATTTTATTAAATAAAATCGATCAAACTAATTAAATTGATCAAATTAAACATTAATCCATTGATCAATTCGATCTCAACATTGAATTTGACTGGCCAATTGAAGAATTTCTCATCAATCATCACCTACCAATACTGGTGGCGAAGTGGACCCTCAATGATTGTTAAGTGTTATGCATTACCGACCATGGGATTTGTTTATAATTATGATGATGTGGGCAATGGTGGTTAGTTAGGCTGGCTTCATTTTAATGCATTAATTAAGCTTAATCACGATAAACCTTAAGTGGCTTTTTATAAATATGATAAATAGCATCCTTCATTTTATAATCTTTTTCATAATTCCTTCCTAATATATTATTACAAAATATTCATTATATTTTAACTCCAAAAATTATTCATTAATAACAATTTAATTAAATTCATTCAAATATTATGTTATAAATTATATCATAAATATAATTAATGATCACTATTTAAAACTTATTGATAATTATAATATTTAAAATACTATATTAATACTAAATAATTGACAATTATAATATTTAAAATATCAAATAAATGTCAAATACAATTATTAATGTCTTCCTACTACTCTTTTTATCATTCAAAAAATCATATCATAAATTATATCATTAAGTTAATTAATAAATTATGTCATAAATTATAATAATAACTATTTAAAACTTATTGATAGTTATAATATTTAAAATTTCATATTAATATCAAATATAATTATTCATAGCAATAAATTATTTGATTACCTAAAAATTATAAAGAAGATTATAAAATTGTGCCATAAATTATTTAAACCTCCAAAACATAATAATCATCACTCTTTAAAACTTACTTACAGTTACAATATTTAAAATATCACATTAATGTCAAATAATGCTTTAAATATATTTATAGCATTATTTATTTACAAGTAATGCTATAAATTATTTCATTTCTACACTTTAATGCTCAATATAAATATAAAAATAGAGTCTTTAGTGAATTATAAAATTTAATGGTATTTATACCATATTTATAAACGTAAACTCTATATGTAGCACAAATTTTATTAAGAAAACTATAGTGACTTATCATCTCTATTTCACATTTTCTATCTCACAATTTGTGCTTTGCTCGCTATTTTCAACAAATACATTGTGTCCAACATGATGAGATTTTG
Source organism: Omphalea diandra (assembly GCA_949677035.1). Taxonomy (NCBI): domain Eukaryota; kingdom Viridiplantae; phylum Streptophyta; class Magnoliopsida; order Malpighiales; family Euphorbiaceae; genus Omphalea; species Omphalea diandra. The sequence continues at coordinate 28,773 of CATIWR010043921.1, forward strand.
TCTCCTCCCTTTTTTTGGTTTATATATTCATGGTGAATCAAAATTAGTTACTTATTTTAATTTTTAATAGGAGATAATTTTAATTTTTAATAGGAGATGACTTTCTAAAAAAATGTCAATAATACTCTTTAATCAATAATTTAAATTCACAGAAAGATAACTGGAAAATCAAAATGCGAGTGTCAAGATTTTGTGATTTCAAAAAAATAAGTAGAATACTTTTATTTATTATTTTATCATATATTAATTTTCTTCTTAACTTCAATATAGACAAATTATATTTATGTCATCCTGAATAAGAATGTAACAGCTAAATTTCAAGGATTATTCAAAGAAGATAAAATATATTTGATCAAACATTTTAATGTCATTTTCAATAAGAAATACTATTAAGTTATTAGGGACCAAAAATATATAATTAGATTTTTTGAAAAAATAGTTGTTGAATAAGTGATAATAATATTTCAATTCCAAAATGCATTTGATCGCTTGGACTTTGAAAATCTGAATCAATAGTATGGTAAAAACTATGTCTCACAGACAATATAAATTTACAATTTTGAAGAATCTACAAATTTTAAAGATACATAATTTGTCACATAATTGAATTAATTATATATATTATTGGATTAATAAGTAGAGAAACTGGAGTTCAAAAGACTTTTGGTGCTAATTCGGTCAAAAAATTAGTTGTTGAGCTCCAAAGTTTATGGTCATACTAAATTCAATATGATTTTTTAACTTTACTTAATATTAAAATTTTAAATAATTCTTAATAAATTAATTTAACACATTGAATAAAGAACCTCAAATTTAATTACGAGTTATAATATTTTAATAATTGTCAGTTATAATTTTTAAAATACAAATATTATTCATAAATGACAATTAAATTCATTCATAAATTATATTGTAAATTATATCATATATTTTTTTATTCTCTAAAAATGTAACCACAATACATTCCTCTGCAAATTATGTCATAAATTATCATAAATTTTTTAAACCTCCAAAAATATAACTAATGATCACTATTTAAAACTTAATTATCGGTTATAATGTTTCTAATATTACATTAATTCTAAATATATTTATTTATCATTTATATAATAAATAAATTATTTTATTTCCTATACTTTAATGTTCAATATGAATATGAACAATATTGATTCTTTAGTCCATTTGAAAATTAATGATATTTATAACATATTTATGAATACATATACAAAGTACAAACGTTATGAAGAAAACTATAGTCATTTACTCTTTGTACTTCACACTTTCTACTTTACAATTTGCGTATTGGTTCGTTATTTTTATCAAATGTCTTATGTCAAATTTTGTGAGATTTTATCCACTCTCTTTTTTGGTTTTCATATTTATAATGAATCAAAATTAATTACTTATGTTAATTTTTTATTTTTGTTATCAATAAGAGATAACTTGACAAAAAAGGTCAACAATACTCGTTAATCGAGAATTTAAATTCAAACAAAAATAACTGAAAAATTAAAGTGAAGATATCGAAATTCTAGAATATCAATTTTGAAAATCAAAATTTTCATAGCACTGAGATGATTATTTCTTATGAGAAGATAACATAACCACATTTTAATTACAAAATTAAAAAAATAAGTATGACACTTTTTTATTATTTTTTTATCCTATATTAACTTTCTTCCTAACTTCAAAATAAGCAAACTACAATTTCAAAAAAAAAAAAAAAAATTAGCAGCTCAATTTTGAGAATTGTTGAAAGGAGAGATAATAAAAACTATCAATTAAATCAAATAAAAATTAATTTATATCTCAAAGAATAAAAGTATTGAAATAAAAATATACAACTCACTCAAACAAAAGATCAAATGATATGTCTATAAAAATAAAAAATAAATAAAAAGAATTAAAATACCTTTAAATTATTTAATTAATAAGGCAAACTCATACATTTTATTTATAATAGAACTAAAAAGAAAATAAGAGAATAATATATACAACAAATATTTACGAAAAAAGCAAAACATAAATGTTATATACCTCAAATAATAATAGAAATTAAATTAAAACTTCTTGATCTACCAAATTTGTGCGTCGTACAGACATAAAATTAGTTAATAAGTAAAGTTGGATTTGTTAATTGGGTTCAGTGGACATCATGAACAAGTGGTGGTGATTTTAATAGTCATGATCTGACGTGGAGAAATGAGTCCATAGATTTAAAAAAGAGATAATGATACGGTGCAACTTTTTTTTTTTGTCAAATACTTTTTTTTTTTTGTCAAATACTTTTATATCTCACATGTTCTAAAAAGACATTATGTGTAACATCTCTATGCACATTCATTCGCATTATCACATGAACATATTCATTGCATAAATGATATGAAATTCCACATGAACATGTGCATTAGATATATAATCATTTAGACATGTGAATTGTAAAAGCACGACAATGACACTTGCACCGTTGCATTTGGGACAATTGAACATATATGTAGTGTTTGTATAGTTGCATGACAAATTGTTTCATATTGTGTGCTTATTATAGCATCATAAATAATGGTGTTATAGAGCTTATTTTAAAATATAAGGAACATCTAGGAATTAGTAGATGGATGAAAATTCTTAAGGAGTAAAGATAGGAGACTAAAAGAGGAAAGTGAACTTCCAACCAATAGGAATACAACACCATGATTTTGTCTTGTTATAATAGGTTTACAAGTAGAATTTTTACCCTTTATGATCATAATACAAAGCTTAGAATGAGGTACAGTAGAAGAAAAAAAGAGCTAAGGAAGAAAGAAAGGAAAGAAGAAGAAGAAGAAGAAGAAGAAGAAGGAGGAGAGGGGGAAGAGCGAGCTGCCTAAGGAGAAAGCTTAAGGTTTTTTTGTTCTAAGACAATAGGTAAGTTAATTTATCTTCTTCTCAAATGAAATTAACCTCTCATGACATGTTAATCATGCATGGTTAGTGAGAATTATGGAGTATTTAAGGTGGAACTCTTAGATGAAAGTTGAAATTCAAAAGAATAAGAGCTGATTGTGTTGATTTTATTGTTAGAACAAAATTTTATACCCACGATTTCATAACCCTAGAAGAGGAATTAGAGAAAGTGAAAAATATGAAAGTTATAGGTTTATGATCATCTAAATGTATATGAAACAGTTTTGTTTGATTTGGTGTGTGTGAGGAGTTATGTCTCCTTCATTAGGGCTAGTTCACATCCAACTGAAATCACCTCAATCTTTCTGTTTTCTTATATTTTGATGGCTTTAGGTTTTGATTTTGATAAAATGTAAAACATGAAATTTGTAGGGTTATATCCCCTCTAAACACAAGTAAAGCAGTTTTGATTCATTTGTTGTATGAAAAGAGATATGGTTCATTGATTGTGACTGACTCTGTACCCGGATGAAACCTCACCTGTCTTTTAATTCTATTTTTTAAGAATTTGATAGCCATAGATTCGGAATTTGATGATGTGTTAAACTTGAAAGTTTTATATTTATGTATTATCTACATGACTATAAAATTGAGATATTGCCCCTTCATTATGACTAATTATCACCATGTTGAAAATCTGTTCACCCTAAGATTGGTCATTTGTTTTGGTGATTTTATAGACTGAATTAGACAATGAGTAAAACATGAACAATGTTCTTTTTTGTGTTGTGTAACATCTGGTCAATCAGTTTTGCAATTTGATTTGTACAATTTGAGATATACCCAAGAATGTAAGACCTACTCAGACTGAGATGACATTAAAACATAACAAAATTCAAAAATTCACCCCATTTTCTGTGTGTCTTATATTGGCTTGAAATTTAAATATGTTGTATTATTATATGTCTAGTTTATTTGAAAAAAAAAAGAATCAAGTCATTTGGATAAGTATACCTAGAGTTATTTACTGTGAGAGTGTAGCAAGCTCAAGCTGCCACATAAGGAAAAACATGCATAAACACTAGGTTCACTTGATCATGTCATAGTTGCATGTCAAGCATTCATAATCATTTTGGCATACTTACAACCATATATGTATCAAATGTTAAGATCTCAACACTTTGAGGAAGCCCTAGAGCGAGAACCAAACCTACCATAAAGGTTGGTTACATCAAAATGTGAGTAAATATGATAATTAGATTATAATGTGTATATGTGTGATAATTTTATGATGTGATTATGTCCTATTACATGTATATGTGATTGAATTGTTACCTTTTACATATGACTACAAGTCAAGTAAGAATTATATGGTCTTAATGATTACTTGGTATACCATTGTTATGAACACTTGCATATAGAACTAAAAGGATGTTGTAACCGACTTGTCAAATACTTGCAAATCAAGTGGAAGATGGACCAATAGGTCCCATTGGCACATGTTATTAATCAAATGATTCACTTGTTATATGTTGGCCAGCAAAATCAAATGTCACTTGAATCACATGAATTTTCGGGAGCAATATTTGCCTTGCATGGTCAAGATAAAAAAAAAAAAAAATCTATTGCACTTGCACCTGTATTTGCATAGTCAAATGTTATACTTATAATATATCCTAATGATATTTGATTATTGGCTATAACATAAAAATCTAATTATTGTTTTAATTCATTAAGTCGCGACTCATCAAATCACAATTGTATTTTTCAGATACCAAAGAATAGGGATTGGACACTTTGGTGCTTAGAGTTTTGCATTAAGACACATGGACCACAAGTCGTCGGCTGAATTCCAACTCTCTCTCTCTCTCTCTCCTTATGTCATGTACATACATTTAGATAGGAACTAGTTATGGTCATTAGTCTTGACATTAGTTAACATATATGTACATTAAATACATATTTGATTGTGTATGTATGATGAATAAAACCCTTATGCATATGTATTTTGGACATGAATGCTATGAGTTTTGTAATGAAAATGGTAGTTACACAATATGTTATAGACTAATGTAGTCATGTAGAGAGATAACATGCATTGCTCATATTGTCTTTATAATATGCCTAATAATATATATATTGTGCATATTATAACACAAAATATTAAAATAAATGAATAAATAAATTTATAGAGTAAGAAAAACTCATCTATGAATCATAATCAGCCTTATAGGCTTCTTCATACACATTGAGCACCATCAAGTATACTCTCATCTAAAATTGAAGAAAAAATGAATAAATCAAAATACCATTGTCTTTTAATGCAACCAAATTGGCTATTCAAATTGACAGGAGCTCAACATTAATGTTATGACAAATTTAAATCATCACATATGGAGATAGCATAGTGAAAACCCAACAACACATATAAAAATGCATGGTAGAGAATCAACATGATAGCCAACTTTGCCATGAAAATCAATTGGTTATGATAAACTTGGTATGGAAAAATCAATCATAGTAGTGTTTTAACATAATGGTCAACCAATTGGCCATTAAAATTAATTGTTTCAAATCATGGGCTCCCTCTTTACAATAATTCTCATTTGATTTTTTTATTGAAAATTCATCAATATAGGGCATAAACATTGCTCCTTTTGACATGCTATAGAAGAAAGGAATGTTTGTTTCTCAGTAATTTATAATTTTTTTAACTTATCTAAATTGTGGTATCTATGACGATTATGTCAATTGATCACTAACAAGATTAATAATCAAATATTCATAAATATAGCCACGTGAATTATTGAAAACCACTTCAGTAGAATAAATCAATAAACAAATAGAATTTTAGACATGTTTATTTTATGATAATAAAAAACTATAAACAACTCAAGGATGAGAAAGCTATAGCTCGAAGGTTGACCTTGTGACCATGCATATCCTTGAATTTCTATTGAACCAAGTTAGTCAAACTTGGTCAAATCTCATTTTTTATTTTGAAAAGTTAGATTGATAGTTACTAATGTGTATATCAAGTATTGAACGTATAAAAAATAAAGTTAGAGTTAAAAAGTCAAAAGGAGGCAAATTCCCCAAATCTCAAAAAATAGCCTATAATTTGCGCCTAAGAAAAGTATATTGCAACCAAAAAAGTTAGTTCACGATTGCTATTCAATTTTAAAGACGGAACAAAAAATGACAGATGAGTATGTAGTCAAAACCGCTCTCAAGATTTTTAGCATGATCCAAAATCACAACTGAGAAATAAGCTCATGACCATGACCTTAAAAACATAGAAAATGAGCTCTAACAGATACCTAAGAAACCACTTGAAACATGTAATATGTCTAAGGAGCTGTTTGATAATTTGATGATTGTGACATCATGCTAAGGAGCGATTGCAACTAAGGATATACTATGAACCAAAAAGTCCAGTCTAATATGCAAAGGAAGTCACATCCCTATTCTAATGCGATCTTAGGTCACGAGCAAGACTAGGGAGATTGCGATCGTGATCAACGAATCAGAATAGATCATTGCAATGGCTAGTTCAAGGAATAAATGATCATGTACTATGTGTCACTAACCATTAGACACATTATGAAGCTCATGACTTTGTTTGTTGAGAGCTATTGATTGCATTATAAAAGTTGGTGTGAGCCTTAACACATGTAGCGGGGTTTAGTTAGTTGGGTTATTGATTGTAAGGTTATGTGTTAGTCATAAACATTAGTATACTTGGGTTTGTTATGAGTATGAACACAAAGTCAGGGTTTGAGCTTGTAAAACACAGTGAATTTGTGTGATAGTGAAATACTTAATTAAATAATTAGGGAGTGAATCTAAGGTTTGTTAATATTTGAACTATTATAAATCCTTTATGTCTTGATTTTTTTTCATCCCTCTTTTTTTATCCTTTAATTGTCCACTAACCTTAAAATTTTAAATTTGTCACCAATTCAATCTAATTTTTTAATGCACAAGCACTAAAAATTTTGTATTGCCAATAATTTTTTTATTGATACTTGTGAATCAAGCACAAAAAAGAATAATTATGGGATAAATATTAAAAAAATTCGGTCTACTCTCACTGCACCAATAATGTTGTTGAACTACAAATCTGAGTACTCTAGAGAGGCCTTTTTAGATTATAGATTAGTGGCTTGGATCCTTCTGGTTCAGATTTTGCAAGACAAATGAAGATGAGAGAAAAATTCGACTTTATGTCGAAAGTTTACTTTGATGTTTAAGTCAAGAAATACTACTTTAGAAGTAAAGTGCAAGGATATGAGAGAGTTGAGTGAATGAAATATTTGGTTGAGACTCTTTATATACTGATTCGAATAAATTGTATCTATATTGGATGAGGACTCTACTTCCTTCTTGATGAAAATTAAGTTTTTGATGAAGACTATCCTTTCCTAATGCAGATAAAGGATAGACTGAAGAACTATATAAATGGACAAGTCAAGATTAACCTTTTAACTAAGAGCCTAATTTTAGATCGAGCCATGTCGAACTAGGTCTTACATAAAAATGGACCTAGTCCATTTCAACAAACATAGTATGAAGGATGGATATCTGCGTTAGCTTTATGACCTTATTTTTTATAACGATTTATAATCACTACACTCCGTGATTGAATGTTACCTATGATGATTGCACTTTTTTTTCAATGATTTTGTACCACTAAGTTTTTCTTGAAAAAGTTTTTAAGTGAAACAACCAGTAGAATAAGTGTTTGTTTTGGACCTCTCCTATTAATCCAAGCATTCTTCTTTTTTCAAAAAAAAAAAAAAAGGGCTTGCCCAAAGTGTACATTTATAGATTACGTACACCAAATGATCTATGCAAAAAATTTAGAAAGTGTTCTAAAAATTTGGCCACCAATAAAGTAATTTGACCATCCTCAATGAGTGGAAACCCTATTTTTAAATAGGGACAAAAATTTTGAGTGGGTAGGATTGACAGTGGAATTATGCAAGCTCCCTCGCACCTTCAAAGAAACTCCTTGTAAAAATTGGCAAACGCCATAAAGACACGCAACAAAAATGTCCACCTTCCTAATCAAGCCAGGTCAAAATATTATATCATAATTGAGACAAGCCTAAGGAAAATCCTTCACATCCGATAATGACATAATCTAAAGCTGTCCAAAATCCAAATGCTAATTGCCCTATATATATGCCTACCATGTCCTGCCTCTAAAATTCATCAACAATAATCCCAAAAATAAATACTATTGCTATCACATTTTTTCTTAACATTCAAATCTTATCTCCTGCAGTTGCACAAAAATTGACACGAGATCGATTTCTCTTTTTTTTTTTAATTTACAAAAAATAATTATATGACTCTTGACATTATTAGTCTATTTTGAAGCGTTCATAGCGTCCGAGTGAAAGAAAATAAAAGATTTATTTATTTATTTTTCAATTTAAAAATTCAAATTTTAAAAGAATTTAATAAAATTATATTATATTTTAATGATTCTCATATTTAAAAATATCTTCTCCCATTGCACAAAAACCAACACGAGATCGATTTCTTTCTTTGACAAAAAAATAATTAAACGCAGGGGCACATGATTAGTCTTTTTTGAAGCACTCACAGTGTCCCGCCTCAGTGAAAAGAAAATAAAAGATTTTTCTATTTATTTGTCAGTCTGAAAACTCAAATTTTTAAAAAAATTAATAAAATTAAATTATATTTTAATGAGTCTCATATTAAAAAAGTATATATTTAAAAAACTAAATTCTATCATTTGTAAAAAAAAAATAATTTAATGAGAAGTCAAATTAGAAAATCATAAAATTTTGAAAAAATTTATCATAATTACAAATTTTAGTTAAATATACTTTTAATAATCTTGTAACATAAATTAACATAATATTTATTTTAAATTTAAGTTATTGTAGATTTAATTTAAATAATAAAGTTGAATTGAGTTTTATCAATTTAAAATTTATTTTCCATAAAATTTTTTAATAAAACTATATATATATATATATATATATATATATATATATATATATATCTGTATTTTATGCAGTTATTAATATAATTTTTAAATAAATATTTAATTTATATATTTTATAAAATTTTAGTTATTTTAAAATATTATTAAAATTCAATATATGAAAAAGATATTGAAATCATAATAGCATAATAAAAAAATATATTACAGACTTTCTAAATATTAATCAAACTATAAGGCATTAATTCGAAATTATTATTTATAATATGTATTGCAATATGCTTTTTAGACTTGTTAAACCAAAATAAATGATAATTATTATATGTTTGCACATTAATTTTTAATTTTTAAAATATACATATAGATTCTATGTTTGTATATTTGCACATATTTATTATTAAGAGAATATTTAATTTTATAATATTATAACAATTTATAAATTCTAAAAATATGAGAAATATTAATAACACATTAACCAAATAAAATAAAATTATACAATCATGTAAACATAGAAATTACATAGAAATTTATTATAAATATTGATTAAATCTTTGAAACTAATAATTAATAATATATTTTTATTTTCCTAGTAAAATTATAAACTCAATTAATAACATATTCTTACCTGTTAAAAATGTTATGATCTCACTTTGCTAGACCACAAAATAATTTTAAATTTTAAAAATTTCATAAAAACACAGAAAAATGATCATAAAATTTTTGTTTTTAATTCCAATGTTCTTAATGACAAAATTAAAAATATTAACAAAGAATTATATATATATATATATATATATATATATATATATATATATATATATATAAAATCTTATCTTGTGTCTTGTTGAAAAAAATTCTTGATATGTGAATAATGTCATGACTATTTAATGAATTTTTAATATATTCAAAAAATATTTATTCAATAATTGACGGAGGCAACAACTTACTTTTTTAGAAAGGAAGTAGGGACTTAATGTATTGTATGAAAGTTTTTCAAAGTGGAAAAACATAAAATAGAATGAAATAAAAAGATTTAAAATAAAATCTAATTATTTAAAATTATTTCAATCTTTAACTTTATAAAATAAATATTTAAAAGTACATGAATCTAAACTTTTACCTCTCATTAAAATTTTAAAAATAAAAATTCACAACCGAACTTAACTCCTACTTCCATGCAAGCCCTTGAAAAGCTAAAAGTGAAGTGAAAAAAAAAAAAACATAGCCACAAAATAATTAACCAAGGAATTATCCAATATCATTTATATGTACGGCTGTGAGAAGTAAGACAACCTTTATCCGCGACTAAACCAATCAGGGCCGATCCTCATCTCTCCTATAACAATCGCGTGATGTGATTACAACATGATCATCTCTGAAGCTCCATCATTCGAGAAAAGTCCTCAAAACATACGAAGCCGCAACCATTCTTGTCAACCACCGCGATCATACGCCGGCAATCGTCTAACGTGCAATTCTCGTCTCCTATTGCCTTATAAACACCAAATAGCTCCTCGGCTGTTATCTTCCCATCCTGATCCGTGTCAAAGAACTCAAAAGCCACTCTTAGCTCTTCGTCCCCAGCCGGCTCCCAAGCCGATCCGATCCGGCTCATCAGAGCCTCCACGCTTATACACCCGTCGCCGTCACGGTCAACCTCAGACAACATGGTTGCTACCTCTTCCTCGCTTGGCGGCTCAGCTCCAAGCCGGCTAAGCAATGCCTCCAGCTCACACCTCGAAACAATCCCATCATTATCTCTGTCTATCAGCTTAAAAGCCTGAACGAGATCCGAGTACATATCGGCTGAATTATGGGACCAGTCCCCCGATATTTCAGCGGGGAGAACACTGGTCGGAGTTCCGAAATCAGCGGCTGAGTGGGGCCCGCGTTTGTGATGGAAACCAGATGAGTCAGAGGATGAAGAAGAGGACGAAGCACCATAGCTGTAGGAAGAAGCGTCGGATCTGGAGACGATGGGCCGATCCTTTTTGGATCGGAACAGGCGTTTGGGGCTGATGACTTTGAGTTTCATGGTGGGTTGAACCAAGAAATGGAGAATAACAGGTTTGGTTGGGATGAAGATGAACAAAGGAGAGGTTGAGGGGAAAGAGAGACGAAGGTGGAAGGCATAAATGGAGAGGGATATGAGTTGGTGGTGCCATGGCAACTTCCAGGAAGCTTCCTGTGAAACAAGAATTACGATTTTTCTTCAGTTATTTATATGTGAACCGGTAATGATATTTCGTAATTTGTTTGATGGAGGAGGCGTGTGGATCGTTGTGGTTCGTTCGATGATGAATATTGCTTATCTAACGAAAGGCATGAGTTTAGGTATAAAAAAAATATATACTGACTAACTAAAAACATTTTTTTTTTCATATAAAAGATATAAAATTTTTTATAAAAAATTGGAAATAATAATTTTGAATTATAAATTTAATTGATGGAAATTTTGAATTTTATAATTATTTTAAATTAAGTTAATATTATTTTGTTCTTCAAATATTTAAAAATTTAGATAAATAATTTATCTATCCATATTATATATAAAAGTGAATAATTAGCTTAACTTTTTTAGACATAAAAGAGTATAAAATTTTTTAAATTGATAATAATAATTTCGTAAATTTTAATTAGATTGATAATATTTTTTTTGTAAAATTAATTATTATTTCAATTTTAAAATATTTGATATTTAAAATTTATACTATACTATTTATAAAAATAGTTAATTGAAGAAAAACTTTTCTAGACATAAAATGTTAAAACTTTTTAAAGTGATAATAATAATATTAAATTATAAATTTTAATTAGATAAATAATATTTTGTATAGAATTAATTATCATTTTAATTTTAAAATTTTATTATTATTTAATGATAAGAGATGAAAATATATTTTTATTTATTGATATTATTTTATTTAACTTTATTATTAATTTTTTTTATAACTCTTACTTATTTTTTGAATTTGATTTTTTCGTCATTTTATCTCAAATTTATTTTTTATGCGATAAAAATATCTTTTTCATTTCTTGGTGATAAAAATATCTTTTTCATTTCTTGGTGTTATTTTATGTAGCTTTTTTTGTTAATTTTGTACAACTTTTATTTAGTTTTTAAATTTGATTTTTTCATCAGTTTGTCTTAAATTTTTTTTTCATTCACTTATTAATAATATATTATATTATCAAAAAGTTTATTTTATATGTATTTAGAAAATATTTAATTATTTATAATTTTATATAATTTATTTTCTTTATTTATAAGAATATAAAATTAAATATGTACTATATATAAAAGTGGGTTAACTATAAAAAAAAAATGGACATAAAAGGGTATAGAACTTTTTTAAATTGAAATAATAATCTTAAGTTTTAAATTTTAATTTGATAAATAATATTTTTTATATGATTAATTATTATTTTAATTTTAAAATTTGTGTTATTTGAAATTTATACTATACTATTTAAATCTATATTATATATAAAAGTAGCTAGTTAGGAAAAACATTTTTTAGACGAAAAGATATATAATTTTTTAAATTGACAATAATGACCATAAATCATAAATTTTAATTGGATATATAATATTTCATTATAAAACTATTTATTAGTTCAATTTTTAAAGTTTTTGATTTATTTTAAATATATGAAATAATGGAAAGAAATGTTTAATCTTTAAATTAGTGTCATTTTATTTTTCAAATATTTAGAAAATTAAGATAAATAAAATTTATTTATCTATACTATATATAAAAGTTGTTAACTAGGAAATACTTTTTTGTATATAAAAGGGTATAAAACTTTTTAAATTGATAATAATAATCCTAAGTTACAAATTTTAATTGGATGGATAATATTTTTTAAAAAAATTAATTATTATTTTAATATTAAAATTTATGTTTTTTGAAATTTATACTATACTATTTATAAAAATGGTTAATTAGAAAGAATTTTGCTAGATATGAAAATTTATAATACTTTTTTAAAATTGATAACAATAATCTTAAATCATAAATTTTAATTAAAATGATAATTTTTTAATAAAATTAATTATTATTCAACCTTTCAAATTTGTGATTATTTGATGATGAACAATGAAAACATCTTTTTTATTTCTTGATTTTATTTTATTAAGTTTTGTTATTAATTTTATATAACTCTTTTTTAGTTTTCAAATTTAGTTTTTTTTTATCATTTTGTCATAAATTTATTTTTCATTCAATTATTTAAAAAATATTATATTATTAAAAAGTTTATTTTATATGTATTTTAGAAAATAATTAATTATTTATAATTTTACATAATTTATTCTTTTCATTTATATGAATATAAAATTATCTGAACAATTATTCTCTTTCAGTTAATTATTTCTAATTTTACATAATTTATTCTTTTTATTTATAGGAATACAAAGTTAAAAATTAACTAATTTACATGTAACATCCTCAACTCAAATCATATACATTTTAAATTACGTAATATTTAAATATATGCACTTGATAAATAAGCATTTAGGCATGTGAATTTGGAGAAAACACGACAATGACACTTGCACTGTTGTAATTGGAATACTTGAAAATATATGTAATGTTTGTATAGTTGCATGGTCAATTATCTTATGTTGTGTGCATGTTATAGCATCATAAATAATGGTGTTATAGGGCTTAATTAAGAGTATAAGGAGCATTTAGGGATTAAAAGATGGATGAAGGTGTTAAAAGAGTGAAGAAGAGGGACTAAAAGAGGAAAATGAACTTCTAAACCAATAGGAAATGAAACCCAATTATTTTATCTGCTATAATATGACAATTAGGGTCAGATTTTGAGGGAAAAATGTGGGTTATACCAGAAACAAAGAGAGAGCAAAGGAAGAACAAAGAAAGGAAGAGGAAGAAGAAGAAGAAGAAGAAGAAGAAGAAGAAGAAGAAGAAGAAGAAGAGAGAGAAGAGTGAGCTGCCTAGGGTTTTTCAATTATGGGATAATGGGTAAGTTAATTTATCTTCTTCTCAACTGGAATTAACATCTCATGACATGTTAATCATGCATGGTTAGTGAGAATTATGGAGTAATTGAGGTAGATCTCTTGGATGGAATTTGTAATCCAAGAGAATAAGAGCTGATTCTGTTGGATTTTGCTGTTGGAACAGAATTTTGCACCCAGGATTTCCTAACCCTAGAAAAGGAAATAGGTAAAGTGCAAAATATGAAAGTTGTAGCTTTATATCTCATATAAATGTGTATGAAACAGTTTTGCTTGATTTTGTGTACGTGAGGAGATATGACCCCTTCAGTAGGACTAGGTCAAATCCGAACCGAGATGATATAGCCTTTTGTTTTCTTATATTTTGATGGCTTTATGTTCTGATTTTGACAAAGTGTAAAACATTAAATTTGTAGGATTATGTCCTCTCTAAACACCTGTAAACTAGTTTTGATTGATTTTCTGTGTGGAAAGAGTTATGGCTCATTGATTGGGACTGACTCTGTACCAGAGTGAAACCCACCTTTCTTTTGAATCTGTTTTCCAAGTATTTGATGGCCATAGATTCAGAATTTGATGATT
>CATIWR010043922.1:0-14562 GCA_949677035.1 Omphalea diandra
CAACTTCTTGGTTCTTCTTGAGAGCATGGCTAGCTCTTCTCCTTCTTTATCACTATCCTCTTCACTTGAGGAGATGTCTACTTCTTTCTCTCTTGTTGAAGCTTTGAGACCCATGGTTCTCTTTTCTAGTTTTTCACCTTGGCCCCTTAGTTTCTTCATTTGCTCATCTTTTTGAATAGCCAACTCATGAGTCAAGAGCTTGCCAATGAGCACGTCGGTTGGACCTTTCCAATCTCTGAATTGGACTCTTGAATATTACACACCCTAGCCACAAATTTGTCAAGTGGAAGAGTTTTAAGGATTTTGGTGTTTACCTCATAATTTGTGAATGCTCTTCCAAACTTTTTCATATTGGTGATAATGGACAAGAGTCGGTTGGTCATTTTCGTGATGTTCTCATTGTCCTTCATCATGAAGAGTTCCCATTCGGTGACATACATCTCCAAACGGCTTGACTTCACTAGAGTTGTGCCTTCATGATAATTCTCTAGAGTCTTCCATATGGCATGTGCAGTTTGATAATGTTGCACTCTTCTAATCCCTTATTTAGAAAGTGAGCTTAGGAGAATGGTCATTGCCCTCTTGTTATTGCCATTTGACTTCCGGTGTGCTTTAACCCATTCATCCCTTGGGATTAATTCTTCACTGCCATCCACAACTCTGGTAGAAGGCTTCCATTCCTTGATCACCATGTCCCAAAGGTCCATCACATCTATGTCAAGATAGATCTTCATCCTATACTTCCAATGAGTATAGTCAGTTCCATCAAAATATGCTCTTAGGTGTAAGTAGATTGCTTCTTATGCCATGATCTTCTTTCACCCAATGAAGGTTTGATTTGTGAAAACCTTGCTCTGATACCACTTGTTGTCCCATGGCATCAAGAAGGGAGGTTGAATTGGTGTATAAAAATTTCAAAGACAAAGAAGAGGGGAAGAAGAATGAGTAGAATGGAGACAACGATTTATAGTGGTTCGGGTATAATCGACCCTACGTCCACTGCCTAATTTACCAATTAGGTATTTCACTATCTCAAGGTGTTTTCAAGCTCACACCCAACTTGTACAACTTGTGTTTTGATGGCTCACACACAACCTTACAATAATGTGTTTTTAGGTGAACACACAACCTCACAACAATGTGTTTTTAGGCTAACACACAGCCTCACTCAAGTGTTTCACTAGGCTCACACTTAAACCTTTCTTGAAGTGTTTTTCAGGCTCACACTACAACCTTACAACTTGGTGTTTAATGCTAACACCTAACACTTACAATTTCATAAAGAAAATTGAAGAAAATGAGTAGCCAAGATTGAGAGCTTTAATGACTTGTAATAAATATCTTAGCAACCTTATTCATGGTTGTTTGGTGGAGTATTTATACCCAAACTTCACTAAAGAGATGTTGTAGAACATAGCTCACCAAATCTTTGAGACATGCTTGACAGATTCTGCATTAAATGCTTGACAGTCCCAATTCGTGGTCGCTACTACTCATTAGCAGTCGCGAAATCCAAATTTTTGAAGGAAAATCTCATTTCTATCTAACGACTAGTCCATGTGGCAGCTTCTGATTAGTTCATCAAAAAATATTGTCGTTGCTCTTTTACCTACTTTCAGAAGTCGCGGTCGTGAGCTTTCTTGTACAGGACGTGATAGAGGAAGCGAATTCGTCTGCCAAAAATGGTTATCTTCTTCTTCACGATTCGCTGTCGCTACCAATAAGATACCTCTGTGAAATTTGACTTCCAACGGTCTATTGGAACACGTGTCATGTTGTGGCTGTGGACTTGCTTCCTTCTTGAGTCACTTCGAAATTCGTTGTCGCGACTAGGGCGTGACACACACCGCGATTTCGTCTGTCAATTTTGGACTCCTTTATTTGGATGAATCGCGACTAAGAATAGCTCTGTGATTTTGCCTGTCTATTTTCTAGCAATGCTTCTTTACATATCACGATCGCAAATACAAAGTAGCGGTCGCGATTTAGAAGTCACTTTTCATACTTGAAGATTTTTGAGCTACATCTAACTTCCAATTTAGATAAAAGCTAAAGGTTACAAAACAATACTTATTTGAAATATTAGATATGATCAATCTCCTTTATCAAGATCAAAAGAGGTTCAAAACTTAGGGTTAACTACCCTAGTCCAACAACAACTTATCCCAAACTCGTATGTAATATTAATACCTTCATTGAGGCTTTGTCAAGTAATCAAGCAAAGAAACTTCAATTTCCAACAAAACCTCTAGATAACTTATACCTAGCAATCTTACTTATAAAATAGCAAAGGTTGTTTGGTTGTCAAACTTAAAATTAACTAAGTCAATTTTAAGCTTAAAATTTTTAAAAAAAATATTTGGATGTTACCAAGCCTTCATTCAACAAATTCATAAAAGTTCTTTCAAGAGCCAAAGCAAGAAATTAACCTCACAAAAATTCAAAATATTAATTGATTAACAAATGGTGGATGGTTTGGAGCCTTAAATAGGCTTTACATCGCTCGAAAATAAAGGTAACTATTACTAATCCTAATTGGAAGAGAAGAGAATAATTCCAATAATATCATATGTAGAGTTTAGCCAAAAGGGATTCTAGTCCTCCTAAAACACTAGCTAATAATCCTAATCAAGAAACAATTACTCCTAAACAAGAAATAATTCAAATCCTAATCTAAAAAGGATGTTGCATTTGGCTAATAAGAAGAGAGGAAGAGCATACAATAATAACTATAACCAAATCTTTGAAAGATCTTTGATGTTGACTTGTTGAATTTATCTCCTCATCTTGTTCGTCCGTATGCTCATCTCTTTAGAGTTCCTTACGTGCCATTGATGGTCCTTAGAAGCTTTTTAGAATTATTTCAAAACCTTTTAGAATATTCATGAACCTTCTTAAATCTTTTAGAATCTTATAGATCGTTTTTAGTGCAAATTATCTCAATTGAAGAGCTTGACTTATAGATTTTATCTTAAAGTTCCATACATGAAATTAAAGTGCAAAGATAATTTTTTTCCTTTTAAAGAAGATCCACTAAATGCTCCACATGCATGCTTGCTTTGAATCTCCATCCCAAGCATGATTTCTTCTTGCACAACTACTTCCAAAACCTTTTTAAACTTCTTTTAAGTGTACTATTGTTATTGGACCTTTATAGATGACGCTTTCGTTTTGCTTGGTACTTCCTCTGATTGCATCATTACAAATTTTAAATTTTAAATTTTTAATTCATAAAATCTCTCGATCTCTCTTTTCAAAAAAAAAAATTCTTCACAATCTCCTTAAAAAATTAATTTTTATATTTTAAATAATAAATTATTTAAACCATTTAAAATAAAAAAAACATCTAAAAAATATTTAAAAAATCAATTACGTGAGCTTAATTTTACTTGATTAAATAATTTATATTTTATATGATGAAATTTACTTTTATATTTAAATTTATTAAAAATAAAATCTTTAAATTTAAAATTTGTAATTCATAAAATTTCTTAATCTCTTATTTAGAAAAATTTTTTTTTCAATCTCTCATTAAAAATTAATTTTCATATTTTAAATAATAAATCATTTAAACTATTTAAAATAAAAAATTCTAAAAAATATTAAAAAAATAATTACAGAAGTTTACTTAAGATGATACTTTTATTTTGTATTCAAGTTAATATTTTTTTTACTTAATTAAATTTGTTATATACAATTATATGAAAAATTTTAATCTTAAATTTTGATCTATAAATTTTTAAATTTTAAATTTATAATTCATAAAATCTCTCAATCTCTCATTTAAAAAAGATTTTCACTCAGTATCTTCTTAAAAAATTGATTTTTATATTTTAAATAATAATTATTTAAACCATTTAAAATAAAAATATCTAAAAATATCTAAAAATTAATTATATAAGTTTAATTAATATAATACTTTTATTTTTTTCTAATTCAAATCTCTCATTAAAAAAAATCCTTTCAATCTCTCGTTTATATATAAATAATAAATTATTTAAGCCATTCAAAATAAAACTTCTAATAAATATTTAAAAAATCAGTTACATGACATGAATATGAATATTCAGTTACATGATATGAATATGAATATTCTCAAAACATTTATTCTTAAAATAAAAATTAAAGATTTGTTAGTTTCTTATTAAAATATGTAAAATAAAAATTTATAATTTAAAACATGAAATTAATATAAAATTAGTTATTTATCAACTAAAATAAAAATAAAATTTTAATATTTTTTTTGAAAAATATTTAAATTGAGTAAAAAAATAAAAATATTATCTTAGTAATAGTTAAACTTAATTTTAGATTTGATTAAACTAATAGAAAAATATAAGAGTTAATTGCGTGTAAATATACACTTTATTGAATGCTAATTTTGGTTTGAAGTATAATTGAAACCAAGTCATTAAATTAGAACATAATTAACTCAATTAGAAGTTTTGAATATAATGAAAAATTCATGAAAAGTTTGGTGGGCAAGAAATTTTTACCCAAAAATTTTTATCATAATGAATAAGCATACAATATATAAATTATGATATAAACTTGTTGGACTAGGTTGGTGAAACCTAAGTCAAAACTCTCTTTTGATCTTGAATATAAATTGAATGGTTATGATGCTAGTTTTAAGTGTTGTTCTTATAGAAATTAAGTTAGAAACAAATTGAAACTTTATTGAAAGGAAAAAGCCTTAAGTGCGAGAATGGACTCCAAAATAGGATTGTGACACAGAGCTTGCAACTGCAATTCCCTAAAATTATGGGAACTTATTATCTAATTTGATTTTTAGAGAAAGTCATAGTGGATGTCGTAATCGCTACCTTCAAATGGTTATGGTGGGACTTCAAGTAACTAATAAGGGTGAGCCATATTTCATAAAAAATCATAAAAAGCTCAAAAGTTGTGACAACGATCATTTGGTAGCAATCACAATCTAGCTTAACCAAAATCTCCAAACATCCAGGTTATTTCATGGTGAAGGTTATGACTAGTCCTCCTAGCTTGCAACCGTGATATTCAACCTTTTTTAGAGGGATCCAACTATTAGATTTCTGAAGAACCAATGTCAAACTGCCACTTGTCACTAGCTATTAGACGCAATTGAAGTTCCTGACCTCAAAAACCAAAATCTAGAGCAAATTATGACTCATGATCATGATCTGAGAGTAGTGATTATGATTTCAATCTCATAAGCATTAAAAATAAGACTTTACCATCAGTTTTGGAGATTTGGACATGATTTCATTTGTAATGACTCTTTAGTGGTAAAAACCTATAAATACTCCATCAAATGGTATTATATACAAGAGAATAACAATTTATTATGGTCAAACTCTTACACATTTTTTTCTCAACTCTTTACTCTTAATTTCTTTGTACTTGAGTTATAAAGGTGAGGTTGTAAGCCACTAAACACCATTAGGATTGAGTTTTAGTGTGATCCTTGTATAGGAAAACTCTTATTTAGGTTAAATGTGTCTTGAGAAAACACTTGTAAAGGTTGTGTGTTAGCCTTTGAAAACACATTATATAAGTTAGATGTGAGATTGTAAAACACTATTGAGTGATAGTGAAATACCCAATTGGAAGAATTAGGGAGTGGATATAGGGTTAGTTAATATTCGAACCACTATAAATCTTTTATTTTGCCTCTTTTTTAACTTAACTCTCTAAACTTAAAATCACTCACACTCTTTCCAAAATTTAAA
The DNA here is from genome assembly GCA_949677035.1 of Omphalea diandra. Lineage (NCBI taxonomy): Eukaryota > Viridiplantae > Streptophyta > Magnoliopsida > Malpighiales > Euphorbiaceae > Omphalea > Omphalea diandra. The sequence goes on from CATIWR010043922.1 coordinate 5,715, forward strand.
TTTCTCATAAATTCAACCCTCTTTCTTAGTGTACAAAGGCTAACAAGTGGTATCAGAGCACAATCTCAATTCAAGCCTTAATTATATGAGAAAAGATGAATGACATAATAAGAAATCCACTCTCACCTCAAACCTTTCGTTGATGGATTCGACTATACTCATTGGAAGTATAAAATAAAATTCTACCTTGATAGTTATGTGGTGGATTTATGGGATATAGTTGCAAAGGAATGGAAGCCGCTCATTAAAGTAGTGGATGGTAGTAAAGAGTTGATCCTAAGAGAAGAGTGCATTGAAACTCGTAGGAAGACAAATGGGAAAAATAAAAGGGCAATGACAATTCTCCTAAATTTCATATCAAGAGAAGAAATTGGTAGAGTTCAACATTGTCAAACCACACATGGAATATGAAAAGCTCTAGAGAACTACCATGAGGGCACAACACTTATAAATTCTAGTAGATTGGAGATGTTTATGATCAAATGTGAGCTCTTAAAAATGAAAAAGAATGAATCTGTCACTGCAATGATAAATAAACTTTTTGCCATTATCAACAATATGAAGAAGTATGGAAGAGTTCTCACCAATCATAATGTAAATGCCAAAATCCTTAAGATACTTCTTATGGAGAAATTTAGGGCAAAGGTATGTAGCATACAATAGTCTAATCAATAGATTGGAAAAGTGTCAATCGATGTTCTCATTGGCAAACTCCTTACTCATGAAATCGTGCTTAAAAAGGATGAAGAGATGAAAAAGATAAGAGCTTAAGGAGAAAAAAGAGAAAAGAAGACATTTGTTTCCAAATTCTTTAGCAAAGACAAAAAGGTGGAAGAAAGCACAAGTGGAAGTGATGAAAGTGAGAATGAGGAAGAAGAATTTATCATGCTATCTAGGAGGTCAAATGAGCTAATGAAGAGAAGAAAAGACTAAAGGAACCTCAATAAGACATCTTTCCACTTTAAGGAAAAGAGAAATGATGTAACTTGTTTTGAATGTCGAAAGCAAAGACACAACAAATCTAACTGTCCTAAGCTAAATAAGAAACTCAAGTGAAGAAGATTAAGATGAAGAGGCTGCCAACTTTTGCTTTATAGCTCAAAAAGGCTCCTCTAATGAGATAAGTACTTCTTCTCATTCTTGTGATGCTTATAATGCATATGAAGATGGGGATGATAAGCTTCTTGAAGCCATGTCTTTGAGATGTGATAAGTATAAGTCAAAAATGAAAGTTTATAAGAAAAAAGTGTTCTAAACTTAAAGATAAATTCAAATGTTTAAATAATATTATAAATCATTTGAGGTCTTTTAACGAGGAACTCAAGAAATCTTTAGAAAATCTTACCAAAACTCCATCCTCTCTTGACTCTTTGAGAAAACAAAATGATTATTTAAAAAGTGAAGTCACTGAGTTAAGAAATTCTATCTTAAAATTTCACAAAGGGAAATAAGCTTTGGATACATTTATTGCATCTTAAAGACCACCCTTTATGAGACATGGGCTTGGTTTTAATGGGGCCTCCACATCTGTCTCCTTTCTTCCCATCTTTATTAGAGCATTAACAACTCAAACTTCTAATATAGAGGTGATTGGGAAGAAAGTGCCTCTAACACTAAGCCTCATATGCCTAAAGGCAAAAAAAAGGCTCCCAAAAGCTCAAGAGCTAAGCCTCAACGAGAAAATCATGCATACATATGTACCAAAAGGTATGCTTAAAAGTACACGTATAAAAACTTCTCTTATACGCCTCATCATTCTTATACTTGCATGCATTCTCATAGGCAAAGCATAAGAAAGCCTCCAACTTATACTAAAGTGAATCATAAGAGAAAGACTCATAATTCTAAACTCTAATGTCACTATTACATGAAATTTTGGCACATAAATGTGTTTTTCCATATTAGGAAGACACACCTCCATTTGGAGGACCCTTCTAAGCCTAACCCCTAAAGACCTAATTATGTTTGGGTACCTAAACAAAGGTTAAATGACTTTATTTTGTAGGAATGCTTAGAAGCCACCAAGGAAGATAATGATTGACATGTAGATAGTAGGTGCTCAAAGCATATGATAAAAAATAATAAGTTATTCATATCCATCAAGGAAAATGATGGTGGTAAGGTCACATTTGAAAATAATGTCAAGAGTAAGGTAATTGGCATTGAAATCATTAGTAGGAAAGGTTGCCCCCTTATTAACAATGTTCTTTTGGTTGATGGTTTGAAACATAATTGAGTAAGTATAAGTCAATTATATGATAAAGGTAACAAAATCACCTTTAACCCTAAAGAATGTTGGGTTACCACTTTGATGGATAATAAGGTAATCTTTAAGTGTGAAAAGAGAGACAATACCTGCCTAGTTGATTTAGACAATCTAGCTAACCATTCTTTCAAGTGTCTTGTGTGACATCCTCTTTCATTTTTTTTTATTTAACTTTATTCAGTTTATTAGGTAACTTGAGTTATTAATTCATATTTAACAATCATTCTCAAGCATATGTATTAAATCATCCATAAAGTATGAAGTACTAAAATGATGTAACATCATTAAAATTCTGTCATGTCATCCCATTATCATTAAAAGACCTTTCTTCAATTATTTTGAACACTATATATCTTGTATCACAATATAGTAACTATTTACAATAAAACACATGGTGAAACAAACTAAAAGACTAAAAGACTACATCCTAGCCCAATCTCTATTAGATTGCTAGACAACAACTTTAAAATGCAAATTAGATGTAGTCTCTAATCTAGTCTTCTTAAAAGAAAATTAAATGCAAAGGAGTGAGTTTGCATACTCAGTAAGTAAATACTTAATGATAGTTCAATCTTAAATAACATGGCAAGCATTTAAATATAAATAATCCATCATCTCATTCATGCTCAAAATAAAGAGATTTTAATCTTTAATGCCCTTTAGGCTATTAAATATTATTATCACATAGACTGTTATATTTCATTGTCACACAGACTATAAGATATCATTTGTCACACAAGCTATTATATTTTATTGTCACACAGGCTATCAATTGTTATTGTCACACAGGCTATTAAATGTTGTTGCCACATAGATTATCATATATTATTGCCACATAGACTATCAAATTTTGTTACCACATAGATTATCATATATTATTGCCACACAGACTATCAAATTTTGTTGCCACATAGGCTATATTTTGCTACCATACAAGCTATAATATATTGCTGCCATATAGGCTATAAATCATTGTCACACATGCTATCAAATGTTGTTGCTTACTTAAACAATATCAAGTAATAGTCCTTCAATAAATCATTTATAAATCTAAAAAAAATTATTGCAATATAATGACTGAGAATAATACCCATCAACTTAGCAATTCATATCACAACATACTTTCATTTTCAAGCCATCGTTTATCAATATCTCATAAGAATAAATAATTTAGGAATATATTCTTTCATCAATGTGTTCATCAATATCATCTCATTAAACTACAATTCAATCCAAAGAGTATAAGTTTATAGCATTTAACCATCACATGTTTAAGTACCATTTGCTATTTACTTACCTTTATCTCCAAGCTATTAAGTCATGGATGATCCTATCTTATTCTTAATATCATCTTCAGCAACTTGAGGACCACTTTTGCCAAAACTAGAAAAGCTTAAGGTTTGCTCCTAACTAGCTACCTTATTCTTCTTCTTCTTCTTCTTCTTCCTTTCTCTGTCTTTTGTTACATACCTTTATGTTTTTCATCCTAATTAAAATGCATATAAATTAGGTTGAAGATGTTATAATTCTCCCTCTCTTATGGAAATTTCATCCTCAAAATTTTACTTGCTAGAACTTGAGAAGAGATAGAGATATTGTTGTCTCATAAGTTCTTTTACTTCCCAAGTGGCCTTCTTAGGCGAGTGATGGCTCCATCTCATTTTAACCATAGGTATCACTTGATTCCTCAATTGTTCTAATTGTCAATTAAGGATTTCAACTAGTTCTCTCTTATCCTCTGAGCCTTTAAAACCACCGTAGCTACCTCTACTTAATGCTATTAATGTAGATCTACCAAATTGACTCTGACCTCTGCCTTTTTTTATTACCAATAACTCATCGAAATCTCGATCCCTTAGATGATATGACACCACCTTTTTTTGTTGCCCTATTTGGTTCTCCACTCCATCGTGCATAACTTATTTTCCTTTTTGCTTTAATTGCATTCTTCTCTTGGATCACCTCCTCAACTCAAATAGCTACTGCTAATAATGCAATGTAATTAGATGACTTATCTACTAATTGATCTCGAATTTTTAACCTTAATCCCCTCTCAAATTTATGGAACTTCAATTCCTTTATAGTTATAAACTCTGGGGCATATCTCGAGAGTTTAACAAATTGTACCTCATAATCAGCCACAGTCATATCATTCTGCTTCAACTAGAAAAACTTCATCATCTTCTTATCTAAGTATACTATTGGTATGTATTTATTTGAAAACTCCCTTAGAAAATCATCCTAGGTCAAAGTCATCGATTGATTAATGCTACCTGGAATAGTCTCCCACCAATCTAAGGCATTTTTTAAAGTAAAGATATTACATACTTTAAGTTTTGCTCTAAGGTGCATTCAAGCTTATTTAAGATTCTCTTTGTTCTTTTAAGCCACTCTTTAGCCTCAATAGGATCTATAGTGTCCTCAAAGTCAATTTCCCCTTGCTTGCTTAATCTGTCATAGTTCTTATCAATAGAAGGTCGTATAAATGCTTATGGTATAAATCTTTGCATCATCTTAGCAAACTATATGATATTTGGGTTTACACCTGTAGTTGGATTTTTCCCTAACATCTCAAGATTCTCCACAACATTGTCAATATGCTCACGTGCATGAATATACTCAACAAACTCATCTCTAACCTCTGAGCTAGCATGAACTTTATGAGGTGCATCCATACTCCTACATGCCAATTTATGTAAGTATTAACATAATGCATATATCATATACCATATTTTCACATTGCATATGTCTACAAAATCATTTATCTGCTCTGATACCACTAAAATGCAACATCCCCTTTCAGTTTTTTTTATTTAAATTTACTCTATTTATTAGGTAGCTTGAATTATTAATCCATATTTAATAATCATTCCCAAGCATATGCATTAACTCATTCATAAAGTATAAAGCTATATAATGACTTAACATTATTAAAATTCTCTCATGCCATCCCATTATTATCAAAAGACCTCTCTTCAATTATTTTAAACAATATATATCTTGTATCACAACATAAAAACTATTTATAATAAAACATACACGGCCAAACAAACCAAAATACTAAAAGACTGCATACTGGCCCAATCTTTATTGGACTGCTAGACAACAACTTTAAATTATAGATTAGATATAATCTCTAGTCTACTCTTCCTAAAAGAAAATTAAATGCAAAGGAGCGAGCCTGCATACTCAGTAAGTAAACACTTAGGGAACATTTAAATATAAATAATTCATCATCTCATTCATGCTCAAAATAAAGAGTTTTAAATCTTTAATGTCACACAAACTGTTATATTTTATTACCACACAAGTTATAGATTACTGTCACACATGTTATCAAATATTGTTGCAAAAAAGGCTATAAATCATTGTCACATAGACTATCAAATACTGTTGTCATATATGTTATAATATATTGTTGCCAAGTTATAGATCATTGTCATACATGCTATCAACTATTATTGCTTGCTTAAACAATATCAAGTAACAGTCTTTTAGTAAATCATTTATAAATCTAATAAAATTCTTACAATATAATGACTAATAATAATACCCATTAACCTTAGCAATTCATATCACAACATACTTTCATTCTTAAGCCACAATTTATCAATATCTCATAAGAATAAATAATTCAAGAATATAATAATCCCTTCATCAAAGTGTTCATCAATATCATCTCATTAAACAACAATTCATTCGAAAGAATATAAGTTTATAGCATTTAACCAATCACATGTTTAGGTACAATTAGCTATTTACTTGCCTTTATCTCCAAGCTATTAAGTCATGGATGGTCCCAACTTATTTCTATCTTCAGTGCCTTGAGGACCTCTTTTGCCAAAACTAGAAAAGCATAGGATTTCTTCCTAGCTAGCTACATTTTTCTTCTTTCTTCCTTCCTTTCTTCCTTTCTCTTTCTTTTGTTGCACCCCCTCATGTTTTTTCCTCTCTAATTTGATCCTAAAGGAAGAGAAATTCAATTTGTATACCTACTATAATAAGACAAAATCATGATGGTTTGTTAATATTGGTTGGAAGCTCAATTTTCCTTTTTAGTCCCTCTTCTTCATGCCTTCATCACCTCTATCCATCTACTGATCCCCATATGCTTTTTATACTTTTAATAAGTTCTAAAACACAATTATTTAAGATATTATAATGTGCACACAATATATGCCATTTTCCATGCAATTATGCAAATGTCATATTCATATTCAAATGTCTCAAATGCAATTATGTAATTATTCATGCTTATGACATGTGTTGCATATATGTAAATATATCCTAATTAAAATGCATATGAAGTGGTTGAGGATGTTACATCTTGTCTCTATTAGCAATGAGTCATGGCTTTGGCATAAAAGACTTGGATATGCTAGCATGAAACATCTCCAACATCTTTTAAAATGAGAACTAGTGGAAGGTCTTCCAAATCTCAAGTTTACCAAGAACAAGACATATGGACCTCGTCAAATGGGAAAGCAACATTAAGCATCTTATAAGGCTAAAAATGTTATAAGTACATCCAGGCCTCTTCAACTCATTTATATAGACCTAGTTGGATCCACTAGGAATGTGAGCCTTGGTGGAAAATATTATGCATTTGTGATTATTGATGATTACTTAATGTTTACTTGGGTTAGTTTCTTTGCTCATAAAAGTGATGCTTTTACAAGCTTTGCAAAAACAGTTCAAAATGAAAAGGGTTACCTCATTTCTTCTATTAAAAGCAACCATGGGAAAAAATTTCAAAATGAATCCTTTGAAAACTATTGCTTAGAGAATGAATTTCATATAATTTTTCAACTCCTAGAACACCACAACAAAATGATGTTATAGAGAGAAAAAATAGAACATTAGTTGAGATGACTAGGACTATGCTCAATAAGTATTCTATTTCTAATTATTTTTTAGTTGAAGCCACAAACACCTCTTGTTACATTATGAATGGAGTTTTTAAAAGACCCATTCTAAAAAAAAACCTCTTATAAGCTATAGAATGGAAAAAATCTCAAGCTTTCATACCTTAGAGTTTTTTTGGTGCAAATGCTACCTTTTGAATACTAAGAACAACCTTAGAAATTTTGCCTCTAAAACTGATGAGGGCACCTCAAAAGTTAGAGCAAACTTAATCCCAATAAGAGAAAGACCAAGCTCAAGGACTCCCCAAGGATTATAGGTACTCCAAGAATCACCTAAAGGACCTAATCATTGGTGAGACATCCAATGGAGTAAGTATTAGAGCTTAATTGAATGCATTAGTTACTAATCTTGCTTTTGTTTCTCAAATTGAGCTAAAATCTATTGTTGAGGCTATTGACGATAAGAATTGGGTGATTGATATGCAAGAGGAACACAACCAATTTAAGAGAAAACAAAGTTAAGGAACTTATTCCTAGGCCTAAAGAACATTCTCTTATTCACTACAAAAGGGTGTTTAGGAAAAAGTTATATGAGCAAGGTTTTATCACTAAAAACAAAGCTAAATTGGTTGTAAAGGGTTATAACTAAGAGGAAGGCATTGATTATGATGAAACGTTTGCATCCATTTCAAGATTAGAGGCCATTAAGATTCTTTTAGCATTTGCATGTCATATGAATTATAAACCTTTTTAAATGGATGTGAAAAGTGCATTTTTGAATGGTTTCATTAAGGAAAAATTTTATATTGAACAACCTCTAGGTTTTGTATCTCATGAATTTATAAATCATGTTTTCAAACTAAGGCATTGCATGGTTTGAAACAAGCTCTAAGAGCTTAGTATAAAACGTTCAATTCATTTCTTTTAAAAAATGATTTTGAAAAGAGTAAGATTGGGATTACATTGTTTGTGAAAAGGTATGATAAGGACTTTGTTATTTTTCAAATCTATGTTGATGAATCTCTTTGTGAGGAATTTTGATACGAACAAGATTGAATTGATCCTTACCCGTATGCTAAAGAATAGTTGTCCAAAATCTATCAAACCAAGTATTGGAATTTTGATCTTCAAATCCCAACTAGACCTTTAGAAAACTTGTTTCTAGCAACCTAAGTTATAAAGATTCAAATTTTCATTAACTCAAACCCTAAATCAACCAACCAATTTAAGATTTGAATTAACAAGTTTATGAAATTATTAAGCCTTCACTCAACAATCTCACAAAGTCCACTCGAGAACTCAAGAAGAGAATTTAATCTCACAAGTAAAATTGGTAACAATAATAATATTGATTGAATGAATCCCTCCTGGAAGAATATGAGGGCTATTTATAGTCTTACAATGCTTAATTCAACACCAATTAGGATTAGGTTTACATTCCCTAACAAAATTCAATATTTCCTAATGTAATAAGGAAAAGGCAATCCTAAACTGAATAGGAAAACTAAAGAAATATTATGATTAGTCAACAAGATTAGACCAAGATACTTTCCTAACTACAGAACAACTATTCCTAAATAGAAAAGGAAAAGGATTCAACCTAATGAGGAAATCCTAATGGCATTAGGAAATATTGCCAACTAAGGAAATCTTGCAAGAATCTTTGACTTTGGGCCTTATTTCCTTGCTTACACAACTTGGGCTTCCTTTTACATGC
>CATIWR010043929.1:0-14006 GCA_949677035.1 Omphalea diandra
ATCACCCTAATAGTAATTTAACAGCACAATATATCACTACAACTATACCCTACAAAATAGCTATTGAAAATAAAGACAAAATAAGAACACCAGAACTTAACGAGGTTCGGCCAATTATGCCTACGTCCTCGGATACTACCAAAATTATATTTCACTAAGAAAAGGACTACAAAGTGAAATATTACAAAAGAGGGAGAAATATTGAAAATTGTCTAAGAGATGAGTAGACAATTTTTGAGATTATTAAACTAAAGGAATTAAAGCTCTATTTATAACAAAACAACCTCCCACCCTTTTAGTCTTTTTCCGATGTAGGATATGACTCTATTTATAACAAAAAGAATTTTCTTCCCTTTGTTATTTCCCCGATGTGGGATATCAAATGAGTTACCATAATTCAACACTTATTATGTTTTTTTATACAAATGCTATCATTTTATATTTATATCAATGTGTCAGTCCCATCAATATTTTATGGGAGAAAATTAATTGCTATATCAGCCAATGTTAAATGTGGAAAATACATGTTCTTGGATATAATTAAAAATCATAAATTTGAACCCTAATATTCTCTCCCGTTATTTTTTCTTTTTTTTCAGTTTTTCTTTTGAATTTTTTGGTTTATTTATTTGTTTTATTAATATAAAATTGTTATGTACTCTCATCCATAATAATCTAATTTTTTATTAATATAAAATTGTTATGTACTCTCATCCATAATAATCTAATTTGCATATAATTTAAAGTGATTTAATTCGAGTCTATATAAAAAAAAAATTAATTTTAATTTAAATTCATTGAATTTAGTCAATAAGACATTTTTATTTTATAGGTCAAATGATCTGAATTTAAATTCATCCAACCTAATAATATGTGTTATTATTTTATAGGTCAAATGATTTAAATTTAAATTCATCCGACCTAATAATATGTAAGACATTTGTATTCTATAAGATTTGATAATTGAAATGAAAACACTCATACAATAGATTTATTATCACTATAGTAATAGTTTGGCAACCTTATCTTCTTCTCATTTCCTCTTACCCTCTCCTTTCTTGTTTCTTTTCATATTTTTTGTTATTTCAATTTGAGTTACCGTCAACTATTTCTTAATTAACCGTTAGATAATTTTTTTTCATTTTTTCTTTGATTTATTTCTATTTTCTTTAAATAAATTCAAATCGAGATAAATTGAAAAGTCAATAAGTCAGATCCAATCAGTATTAATGTGTTTTTAATATTTTATTTTTTATTATAAAAATTGTTTGATCATCCCTCATGTATATATATTCTTCTTTGATAGAAATGTTATGTAATCTTGAATTAGAGAAATGTTGTTATAGACCGTGAATTTCATCTTTTCTTCAAATACTCAAGACCATGAATTTCATCTCTTTTTCAGATACTCAGATAATTGAGTTTATTGAAAGATATTAAAAGTCAAGTAATGGTTGCAATAATTACTAAACGAAACGCATTTATTAAAGGCTAATTGCATTCTTTTATCAATTCAACTGGAGAAACTGAAAAAAAATATATATTATTTAAAAAATTATGGACTTTTGTATTTGATTAATATGTACTTTTCATTCATTCATAAAAAATTATTTTATACTCTAAAAAATTAATTTGAAAATCAAATTTATGTTTCTAATCCATGAAGTTCAGAGTTTAAATTTTATTTTATTTTATTGTAAAAATAAAAGAAAATATAGCATATGTATTATCAAATATTTTTGAGGTTTTATGTTTTACAAGTTTATATGTAACTCCAAAAGATCATAAGAATTAAGAAAAGAATTTTTGAACGACCCAGATCCAAATTATCCTAATTAATATGGCTATCCCAAATTATTTATAAGTAGTTTGAACTTAGTCTCATATACACCACTTTAATAAATTATTTTTGGAGAATATGTTTGGTATTGGTATTGTAAAAAGCTAAGTAATGTTGGGGTCTTATATCTTATATATATTTTTTATTTCATATTTAAAAAATAAATATTTTTTGAAATACTATTTTTTAATTCTCTTTTGTATTTGTTAAGAAATATTTTAAAAATAAAAAATAACAAACACAAATTTTTTTATTTTTAAAAACGGAAAGCAGAAAACTAAAAGTGATGTTAAAAACTGGCTTAAATTATCACATTTTAAGTTATAAATTTGAAAGTAATTTAGTTATTTTATCAATTTAATTTCATAGATATTAGTAAAATCTTAAAAAAGTATTTTCTTTATTTACAAAATTCATATTAAAAATTCCATAATCAATAAAAAAAGAAAATTTATCTAATTTTTATTCTAAAATTGACTATTAACAATAGTAAGCCAAATGCATCGAAGTCAGGATGCTATATCATCATACATGGAAAAAGATTGAAGGAACACCAAGAAATTATTAAGTTTATGTCAAATGAGGCTATCATGTTATTAGATTAATCTGTTGCGACAGAAATTCTTTTCCCGTGATAGAAGGAAGATAATTTCTGCAATATTTCTCAAAAAAAGGAATTCAGTTTCCTTCTATGTTGAACAAGAGAAATCAATTTCCAAGGTGATAAAATACAAATGTTGGCTTCCACAACAGAAAAAACTTAAGGAACTGTGGGTTTCAATGTGATTTTCTTTGCAAAAAGTATTATATCTAAGATAATCACTATCAATATTTTATTGAGATGTCAAAGTCATTACAATGTGTAAAATAAATAAAAATTTCATAATAATTTACAATGTAAAGCTGGAAATCGAACTTGACACCTCTTAAAATTGTGGATTCACTGTGATTTGATTTGCTTTAAAGAAAATTATAAACTTATATTTGATGGTAGTATAAGATGTGGCGAAATGTATAGAATATTTTTATTGTATATAAAAGAAAATATTGAAAAATCTTAAGGCAATGAAACGATAAAAATTAAAATAATTACTTTAAATTAAATTTTGAAATCACAATCAAAATCTAAGATTATGAAAATTGTTTTCAAACTGAAAGATCAATAATATTGTTTCATTTTGATTCATTTTATACAATTGTAATTGAGGATATATAATTAAGATGATAATCTCATCTCATATCAACAAATAATATGTAAAATAATAAATAATTCTATTCCACATTAAAATGCCTTGAATTTTAACCCAAATAAATTATTCTTGTATTATATGTTTGGAGGTTTGGTTATAAAGCCAATTTGAAACTTGACACAATTCAAATACAGTAGTATTAAAAAAGGAAAAAAAAAAAAAAAAGCACGTCATGATTATTTTAAGCATATTAGGAGGGATAATTATCAATAGAAATTAGTAATTTAATCTTTTTTTTTTTTAGTATTAGCAAACTGAATAAAGAGTGGCTTATAATAAAAATTTGTTGAAAAATAAAGATTTGGGGAGTTGGATATAACTAATAAATGCAATGATAGAATTTTTTTATTGAACAACTAATAAATATGTGTTTGGTACGTCATACAAAATAACAGCTGATGGTTGAAACAACTCAATTAACTGTAATTTTTATCAGCTCTTATTTGAAATTTTTTTAAATTTTCTATATTTATTTTATTATTCTTAGGTTTTTTCATTCAACTATCAACTATGAATTATAATTTTTTAATTATTCATATAAAAATAATTTATTTTAAATTATTATAATAATTTTATAAAAAAATTATATGTAGAATATTTTAAATACTAAAACTATATTAACATATACCGGTTAATATCAACAATAAATAATTATTAAGATTTTATAAATACAAATTAAGAAATATAACATTTTAAGTTTTGAAATTATATATTACAAGCACATGTGAAAAATAGATTATTTATTATAATTTATTTAATTCAATATATAATCATTATTGGTTATTTTATAAATTAACAACTGCTAAATATAATTTATCAAACACTTAATATCAAACTATTGTTAACTACCAACTATCAGTAACAACTATCAGTTATTAGTTACATCTATCAATTATTTCAAACAAACTTTTATAGATATTTAACATTGTAAATTAGACATTTCTGTAAAAATAATTCGGTCATTATCTATATATGATGACAGGTACAAACTAAAGTTTAAAAGTAGTTTTTGAAATATTTGTCTCAAAAACTTATTTTTATGTGACAAAATAAGCCAAATTTATAAAATTAATTGATTATGAAAATGCAATACAGGCAGGCATGTGGTATAAATTAATTCATAAAAAATTAGATAAATTCCATAATAATGTACTAAATAATGACATCAAATTAATTTTAATAAAATATTAGAGAAAAAGTGACAAATGGTATAAAAAAATTTATTAGAAAATGAGATTTTTGTATAATTTACTAACTATTTGTATAATTTATAATTTTAGATATTTTTACAGATTAAAACTATTTAAGATAGTAAATAAATTATACACTTATATAAATATATTATTCAGATATTTTAAAAATTATATAAAAAATTATGTAAAATTTTAAATTATATATGTAATTTATTAATTATTTATAATAAAATAATTTTTTAAAATAAAAATTATCTAAAATGATAAATAAACTATATACTGATATGAAATTATTACTGAAATACTTTAAAATTTTATATAAATTATTTAGCTACGAAACTAGCAATAAAATTTTATTGTCATTAATTGTTCTTATTATTTATCATTATTTTATATTAATTTTAATTTATTCATAATTTATTTAATATTTTATGTAAAATCTTATATTATTGTGGACAATATTTTTTAAGTTAAAGTTATCTAGAATGATAGATAAATTATATAATATAATAAACCATAGTTCCTATATCTTTGGAAATTACACAAATAAATATTCTTTAAAATTTTGAACTATATGTATAATTTTTAAATTAACTTGTGATGGGTTTTATAGTTATTTATATAATTTTAAAAATTTTGACATTATAATACAATATCATTTACAATATTATAGCATTCGCCTAAAAATTAATAGTTTTTCAAGTAGAATTATCCATCTTTATTATAGTAAAATTTTCACTTTTTAGTAATATTAAGGTTTAGTTTAAGTTTTGTTGATTTTTTGTTAATTTTTTAAATTTGATTATTAGAGTCATCATTTAGAGATAATAAATATTTTTAATGCTTCAAGTCGACATGAAGTGTAAATAAAATATCACTCAAAGAAATAGTTAAATATCAATATCTTAGAAGAAGAATAATATTATAACGCTGAGTTCTAAATACTTTTACTATAAAAATATTACTTTTTATTATTTAGTGATATACAATAATGTTGTGTTTGGTTCAATTTTAAGTTAAAATTTATTTCATTTGAAAATTTATTTATAAATAAATTTTTATATTTAACATAGTTTAAAATGTAGAATTCAATAAAATATTTTATTTTATAAAAATATTTTTGTATTTTTTTTTTTTTTTTTGAGGAAAAACAGGAAATGAATGCATTGAATCCAAGAGTAAAACAACAGAAAAGAAAGGAGGGACATCAACCCCCCATACTCCTAGACCAGACTGCAACCTAGCAGAATTTACAAGCAAGTGTGCTGCTTGGTTTGCTGATCTCCTAGCAAACTTGAAATTACAGTTAACAATTGCTTTAGATAACAAAATGTAATCTTGAACCAACATTCCAAGAGGTGAAGGATCCACATTTGCACTAAGGAGCGCCTGCTTGAGCAAGGGACAGTCAGTCTCAACTAGGACATTAGGAACGTTTAAACTGCTCAACCAACGAATAGCTTTTCGGCGAGCAAGACCTTCATCAACACCCGGATCCATAAACCCTCGCATGAGTCCTTTTTTTGCTGCTACAAACGCACCAGTTTCGTCTCTTAAAACGCAACCAAAACCCACCCTGTTAAGACCTGAAAAAATAGCAGCATCAAAGTTACATTTGCGGCATCTAGAAGGCGGTCGCACCGAACAACCCAAACCATCAACATCTTGCCCCAACGTAAAGGAACAACTAGTAGCCCGTGCCTGCCTCTATTGAGCTAAAGCAAAAACAGCAAATAAAAAGATCTCTAGTGCAAAACTACGTTTCGCACTCCGAAGACACTGCACTTTGAGCCTCAAAAAATTTTGACCTGGTGATGATAGCCAACCAAATTGGGATAAATGAATGAGTGTGATAATCCAAATATAGGAAGTGAGTATAATTTTTACTTCTTCCTTTTTGAATTTTTCTCAAACCCAAAATCCAAAATTCATAGAGGTCAGAATATATATTCAAGTTTATACATATTTAAAAAAAGAAATGAAAAAAGAAGAAAAAGAAATAAAAAAAAAAAGGATGAAAATTCAACCCCTACTTTGATGCAGTCTGAATGAATGCAAGATGAATGAAGAATACAACAAAACATAAAATAATCATTATGCAGATTTACTTTCGAAGTCTTTGATTTGTCCTAACAGTCTTCTCAAAGCACATACTAGGATTTATGTTGAGGTCTCTTTATAACAAAATGAAATGTGTAGATTTCGTCTTTCTCATAACTGTCAAAGTTTATACTGAGGTATATTTACAGTAGAATAATCTTCAATGCACGATATCTTCCTTGGCTATTTTGCTATCACCAAGGTTTTTACTGAGGTTTTTTTTTATAGTAGGATCTTGACTCTAATGGACTTCATCCTTCTCGGTAGCTTCGTTGTCACTAAAACTTTTACTAAGATTTTTTTATATTAGGATCTAGACTCTTATGGACTTCATCCTTCTCGGCAGCTTCGTTGTCACCAAGGCTTGTACTGAGATCTCTTTACATTCGGATTTGAATTCTAATGGACTTCGTCATTCTCGGTAGTTTCATTGTCACCAAGGTTTCTATTGAGTTCTCTTTATAATAGGATTTGAATTCTGATGGATTTCATCATCCTAAGTAGCTTCACTACCACCAAAGGCTTCTACTGAGGTCTCGTTACATTAGAATCTAAACTCTAATGGATTTCATCATCCTCAGTAGCTTTACCATTATCAAGGTTTCTATTAAGGTCTTTTTACAGTAGAATTTGAATTCAAATGGACTTAGTCCTCCTCTATAGCTTCACTATCACCAAAACTTCTACTAAGGTCTCTTTATAGTAGAATTTGAATTTTGATGGACTTCGTCCATCTTGGTACCTTCGTTGACATCAAGACTTCTACTGAAGTCTTTTTACAGTAGGTTCACATTTCAAAATTTGTTTTGTTTTTGTTTTCTTTTTATCCTTCTTCCTTTTTTCTTTCTTTTTTTCTTTTTTCCTCTTTTTTCTTTTCTTTTTTCTTTTTTTTTTTTTATATTTTTTAAGTTTTCCCTACTAGGGTCGGTCTTGATAAAGTATCACTTCAAGTTGCTTTTCCTTCTTATCATAGACTCGTCACTACTAAAATTCTCCTCAAACGCCGAGGTCAATTCAACTCAATAGGCTTTTGACTTTGACAATTTTCCTTTTGTTGCAAATCTATTACTTTGGTGGTGCTCTCCTTAGTCAACAATCTTATATTTGCATACATTTTGGTTGTTGGTCTATTGATCCTTTCTTCTTCCTCTTTTGTCTTATTGTTGTAACTTTCTTCTTTATCTTGATTTAGCTTCATCTTCCTTCCTTTGACTTTTCCACTTTTCTTTTCCTCTTTTTTTTTTGTCTTTTAACTTTTTATTCTCATTTTTTATTTCTCTTTTATTTTTCCTTTTCTCTTTTTTTTTTTCATCTTTTCCCTCTTTTTTCTTTTTTGTTTGATTTTTTATTTTGTTTGCATCTCACCTTTTCCTATATACCAAGGCTTGATTGACATCTCAAATCATTAATGGGGCAGCAAGATTTCTAATCTTCATCTTTGGTTCATCCTTGTTTGTCACAGTAAAAACCTGTAAATGTAACCGATGTTAGTTCTTTAGCACTCATTTAGTTTTATACATTACCTATTTTTTGCATTCTTGCTTCATTGCTAGTGAGTCAAAGTGCAATGAAGAACTCATGGAGGATGCCAAGGCCTATGCACAGTGATGTGTCATACTCCTAAAAAATATTATGCTGCAAGGGACACTAAGTAACAAAATGAATGTATATGCATGATATGAAATGCAAGTCCCTAGTCCTAAACCGTCTTTATCCATTACGTCGCAAAAGTGAGTTGCCAAGTTAGGGAGCATATTTGAAGAATGTCGTCATTAAGGAGCTCATTTTTCCTTGTCATATGTTTTACATGCGTGAACACTTCCACACAATGTTTGTCTCCTCTCTTCCATTTGCATGCCTTGCTTTCCACCTGTCTTACATGTAGGATCGATTAGCAAGATATAGCTTCTCTCCTCCCTTCTGTACACTTTATTTGCCACTTGTCACACATGTAAGAAAACGTGTCAGGCTTCTTTTCCTCCTTTTTGTACACCTCATCCACCACTTGTCTCACATGCATAAACAATTGTTGGGACATGTTAGCTTCTCTTCTCTTTCCTGCACACCTCATCTGTCACTTGTCTCATATATATAAATAATTATTGTGATGTGTCAACTTCTCTTCTCTTTCCTGGACACCTCATCCGCCACTTGTCTCACATGCATAATCAATTATTGCGATGTGTCAACTTCTCTTCTCTTTCTTATACACCTTATCTGCCACTTATCTTATATGTATAAATAATTGTTGTGACATGTCGACTTCTTTTCTTTCTTTATAATAATTTACCCATTTTGTGATTCTCACATTGCCACGACAAACAACCAATTAGAGCCGAAAGTTCTTTTATCATTAAGTGCTCTCTAATACTTTTCCATGGTTGAAGCGACCCAGAGGTGTATTAGATGGCTCCTAAGGACCCTTTTCGAACAAGAATGGTTAGCCATTAATTGGCCCGGTTTAAGAGCCCTGAAGTACCTTGCCAATATCCCTCTTGATTTCTTATTACTTAAAGGTATTGTGTCATTCTAGGATCCTCATGACCATGTTTTTCATTTCTCAAAATAAGAGTTATGCCCCTTTATGAAGAATTAGTGCATTGTTAGGGGTAATCGCTACCACTACTGATCGATCTGTATTGCCTATAATTGAGTATTCAACCGTCAGAAAAATAAAGAGGCCTTTGTTTGATATGGCTTGTAAGGATCTTAAATTCATTACAAGTGATGGAGTGATTCTGATAAAGAATTTCATCAAAGTCTGTGAAGAGAGAGACAAACCCATTACTTTATGGTGCAAGATACTCAGTTGTTGCTTATTAGCATAATTTTTACTAATGACTAAGAACTTCCAAATGGATTTTCATTCGGATGATAGAGAAGATCAAGAAAGGGAAGACGCCTATTCCCATTATTTTAGTTGAGACTATGGTTAGCTTGGATCAGGTTCAGAAAGGCGAAAGTGTTGTGTTCACAAAGAGTCTTCCACTACTTCAAGTAATGAGACATTTCTTTCCCTTCATCCTTTCTTCTCTGAACTCACCATTCTCATGTTCTCCTTTCTCATATAGATGTAACTGCAAGAGAAGCTATGTTTGTTAGCCCTTCCAAGTGTAAGTTATTCCAGATACAAGCCTTGTCCTTATCAATCCTGTAAAATCACATACCCTGACAATGTTATCAATGAATATTTATGGTTAGACTAGTTCATGGACGTGACTAATTTTGACATTAGATGGATGAGTCCTTGGTTGAGGCTGACTCATGTCACCTTGCAAACATATACAACCAGTGTTGCTTTTCCAGGCCTTTATTGTACTACTTTCTAAATTTATGCTATCAGTATGGTCTAGAACAAAGAACTTTGAACTTTCCACCATAATTTGTCATAATTTAGTGGTAGCCCGATCATTCAATGACTTTTAGATGAAGTTTGAAATACGTGGCCACAATGATGTATCTACACCATCGAAGGTCCCCCTAGTAGTATCATAACTGATGAGAACTATAAGAAATTGGTTTGTATCCATGAAGAAATACCAGATCCTATTGAGAGATATACTATTACTAGCAAGTTCCATTAACAGGTTGTGTAGAGGAAAAGAGGGGAAGGAAGTTCCTCCCATGGACCTGATGCCAAAGACTAAGCTTGTTGTAGCCAATTTTTGCTTGTGATATAGACCACATGAGGATCCATCTAGTCTTTATAAATTCTAACCACCTAAAAACCTCATAAATGGGGAATTGAGATGCTTAAAGCAACCACAATATCATTTATTTTAGCACATATTGTTATAATCTTATCTTATGTCAGGAACTTTACCTTTTGGTGCAAGGTTGATGGTACTCCTCTAAGTGTATGAAACTAAGGCCTTCCCAGGAGCAAAGCAAAGGTCATCGGTATATTAATCACTGTGAACTTTACCTTTGACTGAATAGGGCCCATCTTCACTGTTATTTTGAAAATCCCAGCCACAAGTCTTTTTACTATCATCATAAGCTCGAATGATAACATTTAAAGCCTAGAGATTAGATGTATCCATGCCAAACTTAGGCAATGCCTTTAATAGACAAACATGAATACCTACTCGTCAACCACCATTACATATGAAACCCGTTTTCCTTTCATCTCCACCTTGATGAACAGAGCCTCATTATGATTTCTCCCTTCGGGTGGTAGATCAGCATCAATGAAGACAATCCCTTTTATGATCATTTATTAAGCAAATCACTTCTTTAGGTGATTCCATATAAGAGATAGTCAAGTTATAAAGTGTCTTAACCATTGCCTTTTTATGCTTCTTGGAGGAAGCTAGCAAGTCACATACACTAACTTAGACTTTAATTTTTTTCAATTGTTTCACTACCACATCCTCACTCTCATTTTTTTTCCCTTTCCCTTTTATCGCTTTCTTTTGCTTTGTCTTTGTCATTCTTTTTTTCCTTTTCACTCTCTCCCATAGTATTTCCCATTTCGAGTAACCTCACTTACCATTTCCCCCTTGGTATCACTCAGATCCTCCCAAACATTAACTCCCACTTTTTCTTCCTCCTCATCGAAACTTTCCCACACATTCAATATCATTAGTCATAACTCCTTACTCTCATTTTTCCTCTCACTCTCCCTCTCTTTTCAACCCTCCATTTCTCCCTCATTCATTTCCCCAGTGGACGCCATGAGAATTGCCTCATTCAAGCTCGAGTCAATCATTGGTAAATTTTAAGGTGGGGGGGACCTTATTATAGTTAGGCAAAAGGTTCTTGCATATGTTGGGTTAGCCAACTTTAGGATTAGTAATCTTACCTGATTCAATTAAATCCTAAATCTCATGTCGGTGACTAATACACTAATCAATGTGATGCCTTGTTATCTGGTGAAAGACACAATATGCATTTGGGTTATGAATCTTGGGGAGTAGATTTGGAAAAGGTTTAGGGTCTAAAGCATGCAACACCCCTTTCTTTTTCAACTTATCAAAGGCTCTAGATAATGACATCCCTAGCTCAGAGAATTTTTGAGGTTGCCTAACAACATTCACGTTGACATAACAACTACTTTGTCCTCTTTGTATCCTTCTTTCGAAATTTCATCGATTGTCTAATTTCATTGATTGTCTAACTCGACCTTTTTGTCTTTCATACTTGAATTCAATACACCTTCGAAATTTGGACGAGGCAAAAATATGAGTCGATTGTTGATTGGAGGCACGACACCCTTCACAACCATTCTAACTTGATCCCTCTCAATATATCGATTTTTCATTTGTCTAGTCACTTTTTTCATCTCTTCAGATAATCAGAAAATAACTTATTAGGTTTCTGTTTAGTGGCCTCCAGGTCCTTCAGAGTCATATCCATTTGTACATTATATGAGTAATGGTTTTTGTAACGCTTGACCAACTCCTTTCAATTTTCTCGGACTGTCTTTTGCTGACAATGGTACTACTTCACAGGGCACCCTTCTAGGGATAGACCAAAGTATTTAATAATCACTATAGGAGAAAGCCCAACAACCTTCATGGTTATGACATACTGCTTCAAATGGACTACATAATCTTAAGTCCCATTAAATAAGACTAAGTCTGGCATTTTGAACTTTGACAAAAGTTTTACCCCGTCGAATAAAAACAAGTCCTCTAAGTCTTCCTCTTCATCCATCCCTTTAACTTTCAACAATTTCTAGAGTTTATCCATCCATTTAGCCATCTCAGCCATTATCTTTGAACGTCGATGGAAACCCCAATAGCCTTGTGAACTACCTTTCCTTTGGTTACCTTTTGACATTCATAGTCCTCCATATCATACAAGTCATCATTATGTATTTGTATGGTAGGTATTTGAGGTGGTGTAGCTGGGTTTGGTAGCGAGATGTGGTGTAGGTTGAGGTGGTGGAATGTGTACTATTTGGTTTAGTGGTATGGTGTCATTTTGTGGGATATTTTGAGCTGAGAAGGTGGACATATTTGGGTATGGAGGTCCTAGTAATTCAAGATGAACTGGTGACTTCCCCTTGTCACTATTTTCTAGGAGATCAATCCTCTTATTCTTTGTTATAATGATTTCCCCCATCTGTCTCTTCATAGTTTCCATCATTTTCTATATTTCTTCCCTTATTCAGTTCAAAGCATCAGACTGTTCATTGACATCACCCATGGTTGATCTTGAGTTTTGTTCAAAGTTTGCCTCTAGACTCCTTTGAGTTAGCCTCTTTCTTTTTTGTTGCCATGTTAAAGACAGTTTAAGATATATGATGGCTGCAAAACGAGGGAGTTAGAACATGATGCATGTATGCATAAAATTGAGCTGGATTGGCAAAAGCAAACAAATGAGAACCTTCTCCCTTATATCATCCACATACGTTGGTTTTAAGGCTCTTTCCTAGGACATTTGGTCAATTTACCCACCATCAGGGGGAGCCAAATTCGCGTGTTCAATCTCTCATGTCGATAACCATCCACAATGGCAAACTTTCAAATTCGAGAAATATAATTCATATCAAGGACATTCATATTTCTCAACAAGGACACCAATTTTCACACTAGTGTATTTGAGACATAAATTATATCCTTGAATTTTTCAGGTTCAAACCATCCACAAATAGCACACAAATCAAGGATTATCCTATTCATGGGTCTAAGGCGACTACATGGGCTTTGGTCAGGTTTCATAGATGAAGATGGATCCTACAAGCAAGGGTCGAGCCAACCTTTATAATATACCCAAAAGTACAAGGCTCGCGAGTGATGTTTTCTACGAGTGTTCACCTAAGTACGAGTGGAACTTAGGTATCGTACCAATGATAGCACCAGGTAGTTAGTCAATTTGTGCACATGGTGGGTGTAGTGAATGAAAAATACAACATAATTAATATGGATAAAGTGCAAAAATCAAAGTCAATTATATGGAATCAACTTCTTTATCCCTGGTGGAGTCACCATTGTGAGTGAGGAGGTTTATCGGCTTTACGCTAGATCGATAATTGCAACGAGGCAATACAGTGGAGTACCTCATTAAACAAGAATCTTGTGACTATGCCACCATGTATGGGCATCAGGGGGCTTGGTGGTATACGAGACAACACATTGGTGAAAGCCAAAGAAAATCAGGGTCGCCACCTAGTGTGACTGATATTAACTGAGTAACAACTGAAATCTTATGCAGAATACTCAACTCGTCACCTCTTCATAGTCAGGTTCAAAAGTTGGGTACGGCTTGAGAAAGGTGTTAGGCACCCCGAACTGCCCAGATATTGGTTCGACCTCCACTCAATTGTATGTGATTTTTATAAAATGTCCATATATGTATGCACTAGTGGTAAAAAAAATTAATTAATTTTATAGGTCAAATGGAAGTGGAAAATTTATAAATACATCCAAAATAAAAATAAATGAACAAAACAGAATAAGTGTATCCTGCAACACAAGAATTAGTCTCCACATGCCATGATTATATAAAAGATTGAAAATAAAAATAACAATAATAAGAATAACAACTATATATATATATATATATATATATATATATATATATATATATATATATATATATATATATATATATAATAAAAAAAATATATATATAAATTATATATATAAAAAATAAAAAAAAAACAAAAAGAGATAA
>CATIWR010043931.1:0-32169 GCA_949677035.1 Omphalea diandra
CGTAAGGAAAATGTGAACTAGTCGTTAGACACAAAGCCACAACTTTTGACTTTCAAAAGGAAAATTGGAAATCACCAATGGAAGCTGACACATGGACTAGCCATTAAACTAGTCGTTGGACTAGCCGTTAGTCTCTTTGGTGAAATTTAGGTATAAATACTCCACCAAACATTAATAAATGATAAGGTTAAGAAATTCATTATCAAAAGAAAAAAAACTCTCAATCTTTGCTACTCATTTCTTTCAATTTTCTTAATAAGATTGTTAATTATTGGGTGTGAGCATTAAACACCATATTGTAAGGTTGTTGTGTGAGCCTGTAAAACACATCGAGATAGGTTTTAGTGTGAGCCCTGAAAACACTTGTGATAGGTTTTAGTGTGAGCTTTGAAAACACTTGTAAAAGGTTTTTGTGTGAGCCTATATATGATAAACTCCCATAAAACTATCCTTAGAATCAAAAGATCATTCTTAAACTTATATATTCTAGCCTCATCTTATTATACATCATAATCATTAATATATAAACATTTCACATATAATTTTGTTGACATATTATATATCATAATCATTAACATTTAACTCTCTCACATAGAAACTCACACTAGATATTTCATAATATACTTAAAGACATTACAAAGATAACTAAGAATGTAAAATATATAATAATCATATTTCTTAATTATACACATAATCATTATTAATATTTATGTATAGTGACTTAGGTAGCTATGAGAAATAAATATAATGCCTTAACATATACATGGTACTTAATCTTAATCCTTAGACTTCTAGCATCCATCCATCAGCTTGGTCATCATTTAGTTCTTTCTTGCAAAACAATTGTGTGACGAGGTGAGTTCTTTGTGAAAAACTCAATGAAAAATTTTATATGTCCATACACATGCTATCATGCATTTACATGATGCATCTCTAACTACATGACACATCATCTGCATACAACATTTACATAACATATCATTACACATATAGATAGTAAAGTCCATGGTCTTCCTTACTTGGTTTACTTATCTTTCTAGCATAGGGGAGTTGCCTCTCCAGCCGTGCGCTCTTGGGGGAGTTGCCTCACTAACCGTATCTTTTACTTATCTCAGTGGAGTTTCCTCACCAGCCATTTTTATGCATGCATATATATCATACAGGTCTCAATCATTGCATAACTAGCTATGACTCTTTAGATTTCCACTTCTTCATTGAACTATCCTCACATCACATAGCATTTAAACATACATTTATATCATGGCATATTATTTCATTTCATAAAAATGTAAATGACTTTTATATTAACATAATTTGACCTATTATGGTCTATATAGAAAACTATAATGCATGTAAGCAATGGACATTAAAAACCATAATAAAATCGCTCACTCGATGTTGTTAATCCTTAATTGCATAACTTTTTTCAATCTTTGATCCTTTAGCATTATATACACCTAAACATATATATAAATCTATTTTAATATAATAAAAATACTAAAAATATTGAAAGTTATCTAAACTCATCCATAGTACATGTTGTATACATAAAATAAGCTATTATTGGGCAAAAAGGTCTATAAGGACATTAAATCTAACTTTTTCTAAACTTATAATTTAGTCCAAATTTTATATTTATATCTTTGTAACTTTCATGATTCGGGTCCATAGACATATGAGATATCATAATTTACCATTTAACGTTCATATATATGCATAAATATCATTGATTTAATATTAAACATATTAATCCTTTAAGTCTTCAAACTTTCTAAACTTATCGATTAAGTCCATTTACTACATATGCATCTTCAATTAGCATCATTACTTTCATTTCATCATAATAGCATAAATTATAACTATAACCATTAATAATTCTCCATTAATTGCCCTATGATCCTTAATTTTATCAATGTTCTCAAACTTTTCATATTTGTTTAATTTAGTTTAAAAATGCAATTAACCTCAAATTATATTCAATTAACCCCAATTCCTCCATTAATAATTCATCTAAAATTATATCACTTCGAGGCAATCTATTTTTTACATCCTTGCAATCTATTTTCTAGCAATAAATCTCACATAAACGTCAATTTTATATTTTAGGACATAATTTATAATTATTGAAAAATCAATAAAAATTTGTAAAATTTTATCGAGACCTCCAAAATTCACGAAACTTAAACCTCTACAACTAGAGCTATTAATATGATTTTTTTAGTAGTAATTAATATTCAGGCCTACCAATCGCCACTAGACCACCACACGTGGTTGCTCGAGCTCGTTGTTGGTACCTATTGGAAAATTGACTATGATCATCTTATAGATCTTTTTGCCAGGAGTTCACAGAAACTGGTAGTATTATCATACGAGCTACCTTTTGTTCAAAATTCGATAAAAAATAAAATTTTGATTGGAATTTTGATCACGATTTCTTCGTCATCCGACCTTCTTTCGAGGTGAATTAGGTGTCATAGGAAAACTTGTAAAAAGAGCTTTCCATAAAAACTTGAACCACTCAAAATGAAGCTCTAATTGAATGGATATCACAGTTTAAAATTTTGCCCCCTTTGGTCCTCTCTCTCTCTCTCTCTTTTTATAGTGTACGGTGAGTGGTGAAGTATGAGACTATAATACTACTGATGTTTTACTTTTTATTTCTTTGCACCTATACTCATCCTACTCTCTTTTTCAATTAACTTGTGTTGTTTGCAAATGGATTTTGGCTTTATGTCTATTTACAAACCAACCTTAAGTGGTGTTTGGTAAAATTGAAGATTAAGTGCTAAAAATTTAAGAGCTGAATTTTAAGTATTGAATAATTTAAATGTTAAAAATTTTTAACGATATAGTTATTTGGTTGGTACGACCTAAAAATTAAGTGTTAGATCTAACTAATATGTTTGATAATTATAATTATTAAAATACTTAAAATTATTAAGTAACAAATTTATCCTTGTCATATTAATCTAATATTTTATGAAATCAACAAAAGAATTTAAAATTACTTAAAAAATTACAACATTTTAACTAAGATATTGATAATAGTTCTAAATTAATGAAAGCATAAATTGATATATTAAACTAAAAAAATGAAATTCTTAAAATAAATGTGAAGAACATGATTTATAATAATACTAAAAAAGTAAAAGTCCTAATAAAAATTATGAAAATTAATATGTACAAACATATATCTAAAAATTAAAATTCAAATATGAAAAAACTCATTTGCAATTTGATCTCGCAAATTAACCATAAATATTTGATCCGACTACGGTTGCACACCTCTTTTGATAGTTGAATTTATGTTGTTGTTAACAAACCTTCGAAATATCATATTCTCACTATCAAATTATTCAAAGAAATCGTCTATAATAATTGTCTTTGAAGATAGTTATGTATGACAACATATGAAATTACAATATCTAGTTGCACTGAAAATGGTTATGGTGTCATTTTCTTCAAAATAGGAAATCTTGCTTTCAGAACACCAAAAGATCATTCAATCACATTTCTTAATTTTGCAAGTGTATGATTAAATACTTCTTCTTTCGTTCTAGGATGACGACACCATTATGGAAATCAGATAGCCAATATCTTGTATTACAATAAGGAGCCATAAATCCTCTAATATTTGTATATGCAACATCCCATGAAAAATATTTATCTGACGTAGCATAAAATAGATTATGGATTAAAATATTTTTTTCTAAATTTAAATAGATGTAATATATAATTAAATGGTATTTCAATAAAAGAAGCTTACCTAGTGGAGAAAAAGGAAAATTATTTGAAGGATTACGCATAGTTTTTGTTAATACCCTTGAATCAAATGCTACTCGTTCCCATCTAGCCCAAATGAATGTAAAAATTATATGAAAATCTCAAATAACAAGTATATTTTGGTAGCAATCTCCCCTTCCATATCCTCGATATAGCGTTTGCTGATCAAGCGGTATGACGACATGAATAGGAGTCTCATCTAACACACCAACAATGCCCTATTAATTTTTTAAAATAATATATAAATTTTATTAAAAACATATAAAAAATATTATTATATTCATAAATTTATGATTTACCTAAAATACTTGTGGAAGTTGTTGATGATGCTTAACTTTATTTAGATCTGAATTGAATGTAGTTGACACCACTATTTCTTTAGCAAAATATAACATTGCCCTTAGAACTTCATGAAAATAAACATGTATGTTATGCGTTGAATGATTGAATCTTTGCTTAACACAATTACCAAGATTATGACTTAAAATCATCATAAACCTTGTCATTTTATCTTCTACCATAATATAACGACTATCTTTTAACCAATCTCGATGTTTAAAGTAATCACATATTTTTAAGAATGATTCTTTTTTCATTCTTAACATTCACATATTTTTAAGAATGATTCTTTTTTCATTCTTAACATTTCAAGACAATGAGCTGGATTTTCGAAAAGTATTTCTTGTAGATATCTATATCCATTTAGAGAAGAATCAATAGTTGGCCTTCTTCCTACACATTTTCTTCTTATCTTCTTCATTATAAGAAGTAATGCAATAACTTTTAAGCTTTTTCTTTGCTTCTCATTCAACATACTGTCATTAAATTTCAAATGAATAAACATATAAGTCATTCTTTAACATATTTATAATAATAAAATCTTAAAAAAATATGAGATAACATATAAAGGACATCATTTATAGATCGTAACAAAAAAAATTATTCTAGTTCAAAATCAATAAAAGCAAAGTAACAATTCTTGTAAAAAGTTCACAAATACATTAGAAATAAAGAAGCTAGTGTTTATTTTACAAAATTAACCTAACTAATTGACCTAATATGGAGAATCAAAATTTAAAAAAACCCTAATTTCTTAGCAATCATTTTAATCTAATTAATTCTAACTTCTTACAATTTTTTTATTAAGCACCATCCATTGCTCTTGATATGACTTGTTTTCGTAAGATATACTACATACAACAAGATATAAAGCACTATCCTCTTTTACCCTCTCCATGTCATTCAATTTTTTATTGCATTCTTCTATACTAGGTCCATCAGAATTTTGTACTGTTTTAAGAACTGTCATCAATTGATCATCAATATCATTTGTCTTATCCTTTTTTTGTCGTTTTTCATGCCTTTTTGAATTATCTTTCATATTTGGACTTGAAAAATTAAAATCTAGATCAATTGGCATGTCTGAATCTTTTAGTAATGATTGATTATTGAATGAAGACCCAGACCCATCCACAAATATTATTTCCTTAAAGGACACAACTTCCTTAAAAGGACCCTAAACTTCTTTTTCAGTTGCTATAATACCATCAAATAAGGCTTTCATTTCATCTGCAAATTGCAATCCAACAAATTCAAATTGTTTTGCTTCTAGAACTCTTTGTTACATAATAATTTTTTAATTAAATATTTTTAGCAATTATTAAGCTTTCATAAAATATATATCTAAAAGAAAATAATACCTTATGTGGGCATCTCATTCTTCAATAACAGTATTTATTACAGGATCGTATCCATGTCTACCTTTCCGAATTAGATTTGACCATATAATGTACTTCTACTTCAAATAAGTCCATTCATTTTTCAATTGCTTCTAATTCAATTTTAGGTTCTTTCTCTCTTCAAATTTTTTTATTAATTTATCTCACGTTTCTTTCTTCAAGCTACTACCTTGTTTACCCACTTGATTCACTTGTCCAATGCATGCCTCAAGAAAATTTTTTACTAATTTTGGATCTTTCCAATTAGCTCTATATTATCATTGGAGGACATTCCTAGACATAGTATGAAGAAAGGATTAACATATTTAAATAGTTAGAAAATAAAAATAAGTATAAATGATTTTACATATATTAAAAATTAAAAGTAATTAAATTCAACTCAAGAAAAAATACAATTTAAATTCAGGAGCAAGAGGGACTATAGTGAGTAATAGTTTTAATTATTTGAAAGTGCTACTGCTAGGGCTAAGCTAGGATTAGAGCACCCTAAATGTAGCAATATATTATATTATATTTTATTTATGATGCTAATTTTTAATTAATTAATTAGACCTTTAATATAATAATGTATGATATAAATTTTTTTATTAGCTCCAAGAATGAATGTTAATGATGTAACTTATTCTATAACTTATTAAATATCAATATTAGTTGGTATATTTTTCATATATTAACCAAAAATTAATATAAATAATAGGTAGGTACATGCATGGATGCACTTGCATGGGAAACGTACTTCAAATTAAAAATATGTATATATATCTAATAAATCTCATTAAGAAAAATAAATTTAAAAATATCAGAAATACAAAGAAGAAATTAAAAATAAATAAATAGGTAACTACAGTAAATAACTCGCATTAATCTTCTTTGGAAAAAAGACTTTGACAAGCTTGTAATTTTTGACGAAAGGAATAAAACATACATAAGATTTTGTAGGGATGAGGATGAGAAATGCCGCAAGCCGTGGTGCTGGCGCTGTGATCATAGAAAATATATGAATGGTTAACATGTAATTTTTTTGGTTGCAAAGAAGTTCATTCAAAATACAACCTAGCATGTATGTCTCCCATGCAAAATGTAAAAGACCAAAATACAAAATGTAAAAGATTATATATACTTTACATAGTTTAGTCTAAAAGCCACTAAATAAAAAATTAATAAATTTGGTTTAAATATAAAAGCAAGATGGTTCATCAAATTTAAAAGTAAAACGTGAGAAAATTGATAAAATTTTACATTATCAATGTGAAACAAGCAAAAAAATGTAATTATGATATAATAATTAGTTATTTTTATGTCTAACAAAATCATAGAAGAATTGATTCAAAGATGTACCTTTATTTTCTTGTCAAGATCTTGCACTAGTATTTATATCTTTAGAGTTATAAATAAAATGTATGGAAAAAGAGTTTGTTTTTAAAGGAAAATTTATTGATTTGTTTAGAGTATACGAGTCACATTGATAAAAATATTTTAATACTTAATAATTGAGCGTGTTAAACGATAATTTTAAGTTAAAAATTTGAATTTATTATTTTAAAATAATTGTAACTAAAACTTAACTTTTTTGAGTAATAGATAAAGAAAGTTATCAAATAAAATTAAAAGCAATAAGTGATTAAAATTTTAATTTTAAGTGCTGAATTGAATTATCAGACAACCTCTTAGATTTTTCCTGGTGCTTTGGTTAGCCGAAACACCAACTTGGTTGGTCTTGGACCAATCGAGACCACCTTTACATTTTTTTATTTCTTTTTATTTTTCATATATTTTCTTTTTCTTTCTTAATAATAATAATAATAATAATACAATAATCAAAATTTTCATGATTAAAATCTCTACCATATAAAATATTTAATTTTCATAAAATTAAATTCTCATCCATAATTAAATTAATTTCTATAAAATATATAAATTAATTTAAAATAATTAATTTTCTTAAATATAAATATAATATCGTTACTCAAATAAATTAACATTAGATTTATTTAAATTAAATAATAAATCATTAACATTAAATTAATTTAAATTAAATAATAATCACCCTTAATTTAATTATTTCTAATGACATGAAATTTATCTCATAAATAATTTGATCACCCAACATGAATACAAATCTCTCATATAAATATCTCAATTCTCATAATTAAATACTTTAAATTAAATGAATTTATATAATACTCTTAATTAAATCAATTTAACCAATAGCTTAAATAACTTAAATAAATTAATAACCTTATATCATCAAATTAAATTTCTTAAATATTTATTTAACATAATAAATTCAAATATTATAATTAACATTAAAATCATTTAAACCATATACAAATATCAACTTAAATTACTATTCATAATTTTCTTGATAATCTCAATAAAATTCATATTAAATAATAAAATTCCAATCTTTAAATCGCTAAATATATTTTTTTTATATGAACTCATCTTAAAAAATAACAAATATCATCATATACTCATTTACATTTAGTTTTTAACTACAAAATATTCGTTAAATATAACTTTTAAATTTAATTTACAACAAATAACATAACTTTAATTAAAATAATAATCTCAGTAACATAAAATTATTTCTCTTTAAAATACTCATATATATATATATATATATATATATATATATATATATAGAGAGAGAGAGAGAGAGAGAGAGAGAAGGTTATGATAATTTCTTAAAACCAGATATCGAACCTTACATAACTCTTACAACAAATACTCATTTAAGGTAATCATATGAATAAATATAGATTTCAATATATACCCAAAGAAGATACTACAAATGAATTTTTATCGATGCAAATAAACAGTTGCATTCATTTGGTATATTGATAAGATTCAATTAAACCATTTGATAACTTCTCACAGTCACAGTGAGAAGGACATTAAACAAGTTTCTAAAGTTAATTAAGTTATAACCAATGTTTTAATATCCTAAGTTTTAATAAATTTTGATATGATCGGAGCCTATCCAACCACAAAAGAAGTCTATAAAATGTCCATACATAAAAATATATATACACTTAAAAAATATGTATATACTTTTAATACATTCCAAACCACAACATTAGAACATAATTAACAAAAAATGTACTTCTAAGACATTTATACATCCATTATTTCTAAATACAACAAATAAAGTTCATTAATAAGGTAAGTAATTCTAAATTAATATTATGCAAATGTATACATGTTAATTCATTTATAATAATGCCCAAATTTACACTCAAACTAAATTAATAAACCTTTTTTTAAAAAAAACATAAAAAAAACAAGTTAGTATACATAATCTGATTTTATAGCACAAACACTATAATAAAGATGTCGATAAAAACACTACAAATATTGCTTCAAGTTTAAAATGCCATTATGAATTTCTACTAATATTTTAATAAATAATGTTTAAATGTCGCTTCTTCCAATTTTGTTACCTATTAAAGGGAAATTTGACATATATATTATGGTATGACATCTTTATTTAATGCTTAGAAATATTTATTAAATATTATTATAACCATACTCGAGTAATATTTACAAATGATACCAAAAGTTAGTTAAGATACATGGAGAAGTTCTCTATAGTGATGACAAAGAAAAATTGCTAAATATTTAAATAAGGATTATGGCTCATTTTAGCTGTCTAATTTGGATGTGATGTCCAAATAGGTTCATATTTACTTTTTTGACCAAATTATAGCGCATATTTGATGTATATGCTCAATTGAATTCAATTTGTATTTAAAGGCAAATGTGTCTATCACATGTTCAATGTTGTTCTCCATGTTCATCATTTTTATTTTGTAAACTAAGTGACTATTATACAACTAACACATCTCTATTAATATATTCAACATCGCGATCATCTTTTAAATGTGGCATGTCATAATCATCATCCCCTTTCTCACTTTTAGATTCAATAGCCTTTTTTAAAAAAAAAATAATCATCACTTTTTTATTAGAACATTCATGTGCCATATGACCATGTCCTAGGCACTTAAAAGACTTAATTCCTCTAGTCTGATTAGTTTGATTCTCACCTTCACCCTTGCTACCTATTTCACTTTTATTCTTAGAATCATCAAATTTAGTCTTAACAATAGGTTTATCATCCTTTTTACTCTAATTCATTTAGAATCATACTTATTTGTGCCTTTGCATGTGAGTTGTCTTTCAATTTTCATAGCCACATTCGCCATGTCTTTAATCTCTATATAGTGTAGCAATGTTCTTGTTCAAGCCATTCAAGAACCTTACCATGGTGGCCTTCTGATCCTCCTCCATATTAGCCCCTATCATGGCTATCTCCATTTCTTTATGATACTCCTCCATACACATTGAACCTTGTGTTAAGGTTTGTAAACATTAGTGCAAATACCTATAATAATGGTAGGGATAAATCACTTTTTCATTATGTGTTTCATCTCCAACCATGTCTCAATGGGTCTTTTACCATTTTTATGCCTATCTTTACATAATTGATCCCACCGAAGAATAACATAATTACAAAATTCAATAACAACTAATTTTACCTCTTTCTCTCTAAAGTAATTATGGCACTAAAAAATCATCCTTACCTTTCTTTCCACTCCAAATAATCATCTGGTTCATTCTCTCCTTAGAAGGAATAAATCTTCATTTTGATGCTCCCTATATTTTGGTCTATACAGTCCAACTTCACTCTCCTATTTTACCTTCTAAAAGGAACATCCCCTCTAATAATGATAGCTTAATCATCATCTGTGTCAATTCCACCATCATATTCTTCATTGACAAAGGCTAGTTATCTTTCACATTGTAGTTCACCAAACAATTTGGTAATTGAATAATTTATTATAGATGATCTTTTATATTTCCCTCATTTTGAACATAAGTTGAAATTATTACTGCATTGCTTGAAACACTTGATCATTTGAGGAAGAACTCAATTTTTTTTTTAATCTTTATTAGACATGTTTAAAACCTGAAAGACAAAGTTAGAACAACCTTTCAAAATATTCCCTCATATGTTTCACTCAAAGAATTAAATTCAAATCACCCATGTTTCATACAAATTTAAGCTTTTCATGATGATGATCTCACCATTCTTGCCTTTTATCTCTTTTATTTTATTTCTAGATTCTTAAATAAACTAAAATCCTCGATCAATCTAAACAAATTATAGCAATCAATAGAGTGAAAAATAGGGCAAATCTCAAAAAATAAAGGTTGGCTAAATATGGTTTGTACAAAGTTAAATTTAATAATTCTGCAAAGATTATAGCATTCTAATTCTAAAAATTTGTTAAAACTTTCTTAAATAAGAAATTACCTTTTTTTAATATTTTCATTTCTTTCTTTTTTATTCTTTTTTTAATAACACAAGTGCATATTTAAGATTAATAAATGAAAGATCAAAAGGGGTCAATAACAAAACTTAAAAAGAGAATAAGAGAAAAACAACACATGAAAGAAATTAAGAAGAAGAAGAAGAGGAAGAAGAAAAAGACAAAATGAAAACAAGAATAACAAATTAAAGGGATATGCAAACCTTAAACTTGAGCTAGCTTTGATATCAAATAATGAAAAACATTAGTTATGCAACCACAAATCCTAAACAACCAATGACTTATGATATAGGTGGAACACAAGCTAACACACTCTAACTAGATGAAACAAAATTAGATCAATTCAAGAGAAACTGTTTTAATCATTTTATCAATAGAACATGATCAAATGATTAGAATAGTAGTTTGAATCTCTTAAAATGCCATAGCCTTAAAAAGTTTGATAAGTAAAAATGTAAACAAAGATTTTGGATTTTGATGCCACAAGCTTGAAATGCTTGATAAGTCTTAAAGTTCATGTAAAAACCTTAAAAAAAACACTCAAAAATGCTTAAAATATGTTTTTATTACTCAAATGATGTGTTTTACAAAGGAATTCAACATAGTATATATAGTATTAAGGCCAAGACTTAAGAAAGACATAAGTTACAAAACTTGTGACTCCTATTTTTATTGCTGCTAATAAAAAATATATGTAATATCTATATCTTCATTCATTAGCATTCTCACATAAATACACTCATTGCATAAATGATTTGCAATCTCACTTGAACATATGCATTGCATAAGTTATCACTTAGATATGTGCATTTGATAAGCATGATGAAAACACTTGCACTATTGCATTTAAGGTACGTGAACATAGATGTGATGTTTTTATAATTGAATGACAAATTACCATATGTTGTGTACATGTTATAATGTCTTAAATAATATTGATTTGGTACTTATTAGAAGTATAAGGAGCATATAGAAATTATTAGAGGGATATAAATGTGATAAAAGAGTGAAGAAGAGGGATTAAAAAAGGAAAATTGAACTTCCAACCAATAGTAATAAGCCACCATGATATTGTCTTATTAGAATAGGTATACAAATTGAATTTTTCTTCCTTTATGAGTATATTAGAGAGAAAGAAATGTGAGGGGCAGTAAAAGAAAAAAAAGAGATGGAAAGATAAAAGATGAGGATGAAGAAGAAAAAAAAAGAGGAGAAAAAGAAAAAGAAGAAGAAGTAAGTAAAAGAAAGAGAGAGAAAAAAAGAAAGAAAGAAAGAAGATAAAGATGATGAAGAAAAAGAAAAAGAAGGAAGCTAGCTGGGAAGAAACCCTAAACATTTCTAGTTTTGGCACTTTGGTCACTTTGTACGAACCTTCCTAGTTAGCACTAAGTTTACTTACTCCAAGAGCTTTGTCAGTTCTGTAAAGCACTAGATCACCTCATTTGAGGGCTCATTTCTTGATTCTTTTATTGTAAAATTGAGCTACTATTTGTGGATATGTTGTACCTTGAATGTCTACTTCTTCTCAATTTTTTATTAGGAGATCCAAATTGAGGCAAAGTTTTTCTTCATTTTGTTCGGGATTATGATGACAGACTTTGTATGAGGAAAGACGGATTTTCACAAGAATCATTGCCTTTATTCTATATACTAATGAAAAGGGTGTTTGGCCCATTGTTGTATTTGAGGTTATCTTGAAGGCCCAAAAAATATGGTTGAGGTAATCTGCCTAGGTCCTCGCTATATCATCTAACCTTTTCTTGATTCTTTGCAAGATTATTTTGTTAGTTACTTCAACTATTCCAGTTGTTTATGGGTGAGCTACGAGGTGAACCGAAAGTCGATGCTTAGGTCAGCACAGTAAGAGTGAAACTGTTCACAGTCGAATTATTCTCTATTATCTATGATCAATACTCTTAGGATACTATACTGATAAATCACATTCTTTTTAAAGAAGTCAAGGATTTTTGCTGAAGTGATGGTAGCCATTGCATCAGCTTTGGGCCATTTGGAGAAGTGATCTATGACTACTACTATGAACTTCTTCTGGTCGGGTGCCTGTAGGAAAAGACTAAGGATGTCTATTCTCTTTTAGGAAAAGGGTCATGCTAAGCCTATGGGTTACTGTTTTACTGTTAGTTACCAAAGGATGAATGCATGTCTTTGGCATGCATCACATTTTTGTACGAGTTATTTAGCATCTCTGAACATTATGGGCCAAAAATACCCAATTAAGACTACTTTTTAAGATAATGTACTAATTGTTTTGTTCACTCCTTAAATGCCTTCATGGATTCCTCTAAGTACATAATTCCCATCTTTTATAAGTTACACCTTAGCCAGGGTTAACTATAGGGTCATTTATATAGGACTTCATCTTCTTCAGAATAATCAATAACCTTGCTAATGATGGTTAGAGCATCTTTTAGCTCGATGGGAAGTTGTCCATACTTTAAGTATTTGATGAGTGGGCTCATTCAGTTGTTTTCTTCAACTATGACAACTATGTTTAACAGTTATAGAGTGTTGAAGTCTTTCTTCCATCAAAACTCTTTCAAGCAATGTTATTTGGGGAAAGGCGGCCAACTTAGATAGGGAATTTACTTCTTTGTTATTCTTCAAAAGGATCTGCTCCAACATCTAACTTCTTCCATTTATTTCTATATTTGTTAAGAGGTGTTTAGTGTGCTCAACATATTTGAACATAGTGGGGTATTTGATGACGTAATGCCCAAGGAGCTGCTGGACCATTAACTGTAAATCACTATGCATGAAGAGGTGTTTAACTCAAACTTCTTATGCTAGCTGAGCCCTACAATCAAGGGTTCATATTATGTTGCATTATTTATGGCTTGAAACTATAAAATGATAGAATATTTAATAGTGATTATATTCGTCCCTTGTAAGTTTATCCCTACTCTTGCTCCTTCTATACTTAAGGCTTTATGTAAATATAGTTTCCATTACTCT
The DNA here is from genome assembly GCA_949677035.1 of Omphalea diandra. NCBI lineage: Eukaryota > Viridiplantae > Streptophyta > Magnoliopsida > Malpighiales > Euphorbiaceae > Omphalea > Omphalea diandra. The sequence goes on from CATIWR010043931.1 coordinate 13,829, forward strand.
TTTTATTAGTCATTCGATCTTCATTTCCATATATGTTAACTTGACCATAAAATCTACTAGGACTTGAGCCTTTATAGCCTGCTTTGGTTCGAATTTGATTTCGAATTTGTGAAGCCAGGCTGCCTATTTTACTATTCATTATTAAGGTTTTACCTTTTGTAATATCTTCCTTAAGGGTTGATCTGTGTGAATAGTTATGGCATGGGCTTAGAAGTAATGTCTCAACTTCATGGCCAAGCTAACTAGTGCATAGGCCAACTTTTCTAATATGGGGTAATTTAGATCAGTGCCTTTGAGGATCTTGTTAACATAATATATTGGCTTTTGCTCTACTTCTTCTTCTTTGATTAGTACTAAGGCGATTATGTCTTGGTTGCCGCTAGGTACATGAAGAGTAACTCATCTTATAAGGGACGGCTAAGCAGAGGAGGTGAGTTGAGGACTATTTTCTGTTTGTCGAAGACCTTCTAATGTTCATCATTCCATTTGAATTTTTTAAGGTCTTTCATTGTTTTGTAGAAAGATAAACAACACTGAGCTAATCAAGATATGAATCTTTCAAGGGTTGTGACCCTTTCATTGAGCTTTTAGACCTCGTTAATTATTTGAGGTGGTTTGATGTCGATGATTGCTTTGATCTTCTTAGGGTTAGCCTCGATGCCTATTTGGGAAATCATAAATCCAAGGAATTTACTAGCTAGAACTCCAAAGGTGTACTTTTTTTGGTTGAACTTCATATTGTATTGGTTAAAGATTTTGAAGACTTCTTCTAAATCTTTTATGTGGTCTTTAGCTGGGTGGCTTTTCACTATCATATCATCTATGTAAAACTCCACTATTTTCCCTATCTGCTCTTTGAACACGTTATTTATTAGCCTCTAATAAGTGGCTCTAACATTTTTAAGTATGATGTGCATGACTTTGTAACAGTAGGTGTCTTCATGAGTTCTTAAGCTTGTTTTCTTCTCGTCCAGAGTGAATATCTGGATTTAGTAGTGCCCTACAAAGGCATCAATAAAGTTGTACAACTCATATCTTGCTACAAAGTTGACGAGTTAGTCTATGTTGGGTAGAGGGTGGCTTTCTTTTAGACAAGCTTTATTGTGATCTGTAAAATCAACACACATTCTTTATTTCTTATTTTATTTTTTTCATTAGTATGACATTTGCTAGCAAGTTCGAGTATTGAACCTTTCGGATGAATCCATCATGCAACAACTTGCACACCTCCTCAGCTATGGCCCTTTATCACTCTAGTGCATAATTCCTTTTCTTTTGTTTGACTGATTTAGCTGAATTATCAATGTTGAGTTTATGGATAATAACTAAGGGATCAATCCTCGTGATGTCTGAAAGAGACCATGCAAATGTGTGTAATGTTTCGAGAAGTGTTGAGTTGACGTCTTTTTCTACTGGTTTAGTAAGCTCTGTCCTGATGCTGAAAGTTCATTCTTCCCCTATAGTAAAAGCTTTAGATTTGATGTTGGGTAGATACTTTTTTAAAGTATTTTCAGGAATAAAATCTTGTGGCTTGAAGGAGACAACATGGTTTACTTCCTTGAGGATGTTTATGTATGTTTCTCTAGCAATCTTTTGGTCTCTCCTGACAACTGTCACACCCTGCTCGGTTGGAATTTTCATCGTGAGGTATCTAATGTAAGTGTTTATTTTTTAAGTCATATAAGATTGGTCATTCAATAATAACATTATATGCAAAAGGAATGTTTACCACCATCCATATGACTGAACTTCTTTATTATTTTTATGTCTCTTAATTCCATGTTCAACTTGATGAAACCTATTACATCAACTTTAGTTCCTCTTAGCTTGATTAAAGGGGTTTGAATTGGGTGTAATTTCTTGAAATCTAACATGAGTACTTTAAAAGCTTTGGTGGTCATCATATTGACTAAGTTGCCATCATCCACCAAGATTTATTTCAATAAGAAGTTTTCAATTTGGTTTTGGACTACTAGGGTATATACATGGAGAGTGTTGAGCTTTCTATCATCATCAATTGAAGAAAAAGTGATGGGGCAGAACATCAGGTCTTTTACATTCTCCTTATTATTGATAGAGTATATTTGATGGATCTGCTAATTTCTTGAGGTGGAGTTGTCTCCCTTTGTGGCTCCTCTTACTATGACATTAATAATTCCTATATATTATCTATTGTTGGGTTTTTTTGTCTTAGTGGTTGTCTTCTTGTGAGGGTTTATGCTGGTTTTCCTCTAGGGCTACTCTTTTCTTAAACTAGTTGAGTTTGCCCTGCTGGATCAGTCTTTCAATTTTATTTTTCAAGTCTTTGTATTCTTTCGTATCATATCCATTATCCTTATGGAAGTTACAGTATATATCTTTATTTTTAGTGGTTAGGCCTCTTAGTGGCTGAAAGAAGTGGATTATTGCTCATGAACTTTTAATCTAGTGGAGGACTTCACTTCTGCTGACCGTAAGTGGTGTGTAATACCGAGCTGAGCTATTGCTTGAGTCCATAGGGCAAAAGTGAGTTTTTCCTTATATGGCTCAATGCCTACCATTCTTGCTATCACCTCGTCTCTTTTCCTCCTTTTTCTTATATAGACCATATGAGTAAGTTTGTAAGTTGTCATCCAGAAGAATGAATCGATTCCTTCTTTCCATGAGTTCATAAAAGCTTTTTGGAAGTTTAATGTTGAAAGAGTTAAAAAGCCCTCAATTTTTATAGTTTATAATCATTGTGTCTGTCACTACTTTATAGTTAAGGCTATTTATTTACATGGCCACCTTATTGAACTTGGTTAGGAAATCTCCCTATGATTCCCCCTCTTCTCGGACTACCTCATGCAAATCCAAAGAGATTTTCACCTAGGGGATAGCTGACATAAACTAAGTCGAAAAGTCCTCAGAGTTGATTGAAATTATGAATGGAACCATGAACTAGGTCTCAGTACCAGTTTTGTGTTATTCCTTCTAAAGTGGTAGGAAAATTTTGCATAAAAGCATATTTGAATAATTATAGAGTTCTAATTGTGATATAAACTTGTAGAGATGACTTTAGGAATTTGTGGTTTCGTTGTAATTATCAATCAGGGGTAACTTGAATTAATGGGGTACTGGTTCAACCCTTATTTCAATGATAAAGGGGTTATGATCATATGAGTGGTAGTTAAGGGTCAAGTGTTCATTGTCCTGTGTTTGCTTAATAGCCTTCATAAACTTCTTTCGTAAAGCATCATCATCCTAATACATGCTCCCAATATGCATGGCTCGACTCCCTTTTGACTTGTATGAAAACTCATTTATGTCATAGCTTGTGGTTAATTTGCAGCCTTTTTTTTCCTCTGAGCTAGGTTTTCAACTTGCTCTTGCCTGGCTAGTGGAGTTGGTAATTTTTGTGGGACTAGACAATGACAATTTACGGGGCAACCAAAGGTTCTTTTCATAGGAGTGCCTACTCAATCCTTTTCAACATTGTTGTAAAGTTCGCATAAGTAGTGGCAAGCTGGGCAACAGTTTGGTGATCAAGGTTTGAGGAGTTAACAAAGTTAAAGGCTAGATTTTTTAGTGTTGGTGGGGAAATAAAGGTTGAGAGGTTTGTTGGGGGTGTGTCGTCCAAGATATTGGACTAAATGTGAGCTTATAGGGTTTTTGGATAATTAAGAACGACCATGGTTAAAGGTTTAGAAGGTCTTATTATAATAAGTTTATGCTCATCGCACCAATGATGTTGTAAGGCTTACCAGAATAGTTACTTCGAACGATTCGGGCTGAGTTGAGGTGATTAGCTTGAGTGGTTCCTGCAAGATAATAGAGATGAGACAATGTCCAACCGATTGCCGGAAGCTCACTCCGATGCTTAAGTCAGTAATATGCTAGAGAGAAAGAGTGAGTGAATATAATAAGAGATACCTGATAGTGCTTTTTATATAGTGGTTAAAGACATTGTGAGCACCACAGGTTGTCTCATTTGAACTAGTGGAATCTTGCTTGCAATTCCATCCTTTTATCGATCAATAAGGATATTTACATTGGTAATGACCCCAAGGTATGGAATGGACTTGGATCATCAGGGGTTCCTTTTAGGCCTTGCATTAGTTCAAAACCTTAAGTCCAAATTAGTGGTCATTGGGGGACCAAACATAGGACGACTTTGGTCGGGAGAAGAATCTTGGGATGGCAAAATTTGAACCTAAACTAAGTTAATTAGAATGCTCATTTTGTCTCCACCCATTATAGATTGCGTTTGAAAATTGGGTAAGACTTGGGGAAAAGGTTAGGCACCCTTAAATCATCTGGATATTAAGATCTGACCTTTGGGCATTTTTGTCCACCTTTAATATTTTCGCTGAGTTATTGATTAGTCTATTTAACTGTCCTAAGCATGTTTCTAATGTAATCAAGACAATCAAGTAATTTCATCAATCCAAAACAGAGAGGGGTCATGCATCATGATATAGAGATCGTCACACATGTCCAAACATTTATCCATTCACATCATGCATAATTAAGTAGGAATGAAGGCATGTGATATGGCATAACGATTTAGCATGCATTATCATCCATTCATATCACACTTATCCTTAGTCATTTGGGATGATAAATAAGACCATAATCATGGTCTAACTTTAGCAAAAACACCTACACCAAGAAAATGCATAAGTTAGTAATCAAATGATGAAAGAAAGAAAGCAAGATAAAAGCAAAAAGGGAATAAACCCTCCCTTATCGTATCTCCATAGCCGAGGTACATTATCGTATCTCCATAGCCGAGGTACCTAAGCATGCATCTAATATCTATGGTAACACAGTCCAACATCATTAATCAATATGCAAAACATATTCCAAATGTGTGAGTCATGAACAAAAAGGAGATGAACACACAATGTAAGGCATTTAGAGGATATTGAATGGCCTAAGGAAGGGATTCACCCAAATGAGATCTTAAGGTTGATGAACCCTCCCTCATGTTGCTCACAATGAGCTAAAACACTCATAACATAACTAACTATTACAAAAAGTTAGAATGCCAAATCAAAGAGGGGGATTGAAGAACTAAAACACTATTCACATGTTTAGCACATAAACTTTAACACAAGGTAAGCTCTCAAGGTCAATAAAACCTAAAGATCCTTACTTGATCATGGCCCTGAGATTATTAAAACAAAATAAAAACATATCCTTGGAATCAAATGAAAGAATCTAAAAGAATTTTTGGTATGATAAACAATAAAAACCATTTAAAACATAACCAACACTTTATTTTTGAAGTGAATAGGGGTTCCAGGTCATTAGACCTCACCCTCTTCTGCCACTGGAGTCATAAAATATCATAAAAAGTACTTCAAAAAAAAAAAAGGAAATCTAAAAGAGGAGGAGAGAATTTTCTATAGAGCTATAGAAAAATTGGATTATACAACCCAAAATGGGGGTTGTACATCCCAACAACAATGTTGTATAACCTACCACTAAGGCTATATAGCCCCTATTTCCTGAGTTTTGAAAACAAGGAAAAAGAAAAGAAATGAGAGAGAAAGAAAAGGAATGGGGAGGGGGAGGGGAGGGGATCCTAAATGCCTTTTAATTAAATCCTTGCTCTCAAAGGCATACTATGGGTTGAATATCAACCAAAATGCTTATGAGAATGCACAAAGATGAACAGAAAGACCTAGATCTACCTTGGAGTGACTTGGGTGAGTTAGGTTTTCTATGTTTGAGGAATGCTTGAGAGTAGATTTAAGCAGAGTAACCTTAGGATTGTCCGAGACTCTCCCCTCTTTTCAAATGAAGGGGTATTTATAGGTGATGGGTTGATGGGTGGATGCACAATAGTTTTAGTCACACCATGGACATATTCAATCACAAAAAGGGAGATGAATCTCTTAGAATTAGGGTTTGCATGTGGGTTATATAACAAAAAATGGGTTGTACATCCATCTGTTAAGACTGTACATCCCTAGAGTTTAAGCGTGGACCAGTTCTAGAAGATTCTGAGGGTTAGGATTCAAGGGAGGGCTGTACAGGATGTACAACCCTAGTGGGCTAGGCTGGCAGCCTAAGCTGTTGGTCTTGGGTTTAGTGCTAGGCTTTTGATCTTAGGCTTACTTTTAGGCTTCTCCAAGGTTTCCTAAGAATTCTATTCTTTCATTTGGCAATTCCCCTTACATTTTGGGATGTGTTCAATAATTTTCAGCACCAGACTCTGCATCCAAAGGTCCAGAATCTGATGCTTATAGTTACAGGTTTCCTTTTTATAGTAGGATTTGGACTTTTTTTTAGTGATTGTTTCTTGATAAGAGATAACTTCCTGATGAAAAATAATATTTCTATTTAGAATGAATTGCAGATCAATTCCACTATGTTGGCCAATAGTTTTATGAGTTTTATGGTGGGTCGATCTATATTGACCTATCATGGTAATGAAGGCCAAATTGGGTTTCGTGTATGATTGGACCTAACCTATATTTACTTAGATAGATTCACATTATAACTTAATTCAACTTCATCAATGGAAGATGTTTTATTGATATCAAATAGTCTCAAATTTCACAATATTGATTCTACTAAAATAACCAAAAAGAAAGAGAAACAAATTTTGATAGCAATTCGAAAGATGTTTTAATGATTTAGGTAAGGATGACTTGCTGCAAACTCCTACGGATTTCCTGCACTAATTGATAATTGCCCTAATAAAGCTAATATTAGAGAGAGAGAGAGAGAATAATTATATTTTGAAAAGTAAAGGTTTCCGTTTAGGGACTAGGTCCCTTAGTTATATATATGACAGACATATATTATAGTGAGACCAATTATAAAAATATATGAATGCTTCTTTTTTTTTTTATTGTCTGGGGTCTATCAAACTTAGATTTAAGACACCTTAATATGATGAATAATGTTCGGTTTTATGGGTCCTAACTCTTAGAATATAATTGACTCTTGCTTGGTTTTGTCCCAATACTAATTTGATACTCCTCTCTTCCTTACGAATTCGGCTCGACTATTATCAAGTCTAAATAGATAGACTTCACAATTTAGTATGAAAAAGCAAAAATTATTTTCTTAACACATTTTAATAGTACAAAAGTTTAAGATTTTTATTATAAAGTGGGAGATTTGAAAACCAACTGAGGGATGAAAAATTATAAAAAATGAAAGAGGGCTCATTCAATTAAAAAAAAAAAAATCAATATTAGCATTAAAAGAATGTTGTTACTTAATTTTATTCAATTTTTATACTTTGCAATAATCATACATTGGGATTAATTTCACTTATGGTCATCTAGTTTTTGCTTCTTTTTATGAAAATTATTTATTTAATTTTAATTCAAAAACATTTAATTTTAAATTCATCTCGTGAAGCTTATACCATGGCAAAGTTTTTGTCCTTAACCTAAAAATGCATTTTATGTTGATTTTTAGAATTACATTTTAAATTTTGTTTGAATATCATTCAAAATTATTATATTTTATTTTGAATGATTTTATTTCTCTTATTAACTCTAAAATAAATTTAAAATTAGCTGTATGACTTTCAAAGATGTGTCTAAAAATTAAATAGATTCTTAAGATAAAATTAAAAAAAAATGATCAACTTAAATAAAAATAAATAACAAATTTGATAATTATCAATAAAATTAACTCTATATATAGGAGATAAATTTATATGATATATCAAACAGGGTTCACATTAGATATTTTTTAGGCACATGTTTAGTTAATTAAAAGAATTATCTTTTAAATTAAATTTCAAAGATAAATATAGTTTAATGAATTAGGTTCTGAAACATTATTGATCAATAAAGGAGATCATTTCTAATATTTATGATGAAACGTGAAAAGATAGAGACTCTATATTAGACTTGGTTATCTTTTTACTTATGATTGATGCCGTTTTTTTCATCTAGAAAAATCTAAAAAATAAAATAAAAAGAATAAGAAGAGAAATCCAATCTTCATTATGATTGTTCTCTCATTAAGGTTTCTTTAATGAATCGAGATATTTCTTTCTTCTAATTAAAGATTCATGATAATTATAATGTTCTAGAGTCTCAGAAATTAGAGATATGAAAAATTAAGTTTTGATTTGTATAATCAAAAGAAGATTTGAAAATTTGTACCTTTTCTTTTAAGAATCCAATTAAATAAATTTTAAATTTAGTTTTCACTATCGTATTAAATATGGCATGAATTTCTTGTACCATCTTTATTGAGTACCCATTTTTGCATTTCAGATCCAATATATTTTATAAATTTGTATAAATATGAATGTTGATGAATATTGCTCTTTAATCCTCGTATAAAAGAAACCTAAGAAATGATGAACAAAATAGCGTTATGGGCATTATTGTTAAAAAATAAAATTATGCTAATCAATTTCCTTATTTTGTGTGTGGGTTCAATATCACTATTATAGTTATTATGTATAACTTCAACACAAGTTTAGTTGTATTGTATGATATAACTATTAATATTAATATCAGTTGTATTGTATGATATGACAATTAATATTAATATCTCTGAATTGATTTTGTCATATGCATATGGAAAAAAGAAAATGATAACATCGCTTTGCCAAGTGGAAGAGTATTAATTTTTTTTATACGTTTCCACTTTTAGTTAATTAAAGAATTATTTAAAAGATAATTATAATGTAGTAATAACTCGGTTTAAATATATTTTTATTCAGTATTGATGAACATGAAAAATATAAAGATTTATTTAGACTTGAGTTTCTCTCTATCTCTGAATTAAAGTGTGAAAAATTATAAAAGGATCGAGAGAGAAATCTAATATTCTTTATAATTGTCTCTACAATCAATTTATTATCAAAATTTCTTTAATAAATTAAGATATATTTTTTTTGTAATTAGAAAACTCATGGAAATTATATTATTCTATATCCTTGAGAATTAAAAATATGCAAAATTAAGATTTGATTTGTTAATTAAGAAAATACCCAACAATGGACCTAATATCTTCCCAAAGAGAGAAATTTATTAGGAATATAAAGATTCAATTTAAAAAGAATATGATTATCTTTACATTTGTGTTTAATTACAAATGTTCTTCGTGAATTCAGATGTGTCACGTATGTGAAGTTTACAAACCATCAAAATAGAATGCGCTTCCTGACTTTTAGATCAAATGACAATTAGATCTCCAAATTGCTTTATCACAATTTACTTATATTTGTTTAACAAATTAAATACTTGAATGCAAATTAAGAATAACAATTAATTACAACGGTGAAAACTACGGAGAAAATATTTGAAATCTCAAAGAAATTGTTTTGTATTGAATACTTGACATTATTGCCATGGAAACAAATATTTACTAAATGATCTTGATAATGAGAAAAGTGAACAAACTTGATTGCAAAATAATTTAAACAACAATGCTATTGAAAATTGACAAAGATTTTGTCAATTGGAATGATCATTATCTGTGGCGTTGGAGATTGAATGTATTATTGAAAATTGATTATCGCTTCTTTTGTTGAATAACTTCTCTTTTATAGAATTCCAATAAGTAATCTGCACGCAAAGACGATTGCACATTCTTCACTCTCTGTTTGGTGTTTCATATTCTCCTTTCTTTTTTATCTTTTAGTTGTTCTTCTATCTTTTAGTCACTTTCACATAACTGTTGTCGCTTTGTAACCGTAAATTAGCTATCTGACTTTACCTCACTCCAAATAAAAATTATTTATTTGTTTATTTCATTAAATACAAATTATTTAATTAAATAATTTATTTAATGGGCCAAATAAAACTCTTGGATTAGGCTGAAAATATTTTGAGTGTAAACAATTTGTAAGCAAAAATACATACTAATTTTAAGTTATAGTTATAATGGTTATTTTGAAATGTTGTTTAAGATTTTTACATCAATGTAGGTAAGTTTTTCCATTGCAAATTCTGATGTAATAAATTGTTTGGATAATTATAAATTTAATGTTTCCACCTTTAATTTTTTCTATTTTGGTACTTGAATAATTTTGTATTCAATTCAATGTTTAAATGAAAATAATTATTATCAATGTGATATTTTTTATCATTTTTCACTTGCTTGAATAATGAGTAAATATACTCAATCTCAATTTCATGCCAAATAGGACATCACGTCAATAATTGCATATGAGAATTAACTAAAAAGACAAAAATATTTTTACTTAATTTACTAATCATTAAAATGCATCACATTAAATCTTTTTTGAATAAATAATATAGTTTTATCTTTGAGTTAATATTGATAATTTAATATAAAAGTATTTTCATTTTTTAGTTTAATTCTCATATGCAGCTGACATGACATCATATTTAATATTAAATTGAAAATTATTTTGCTTACTCATTATTCAGATAAATAAAAAATGATAGAAAAACACTATATTGATAGTAATTATTTTTATTTAAACATTTAATTAAATAAAAAATTATTTTAATATCAAAATTAAAAAAAATTAAAAATACAAACACTCAATTTATAATTATCCCTAAATTTTTTTTAGAACTTCTCATGTAATAATGTCGAATTAAAAAAATCACAGCAATAACAATAAGCACGGACAAGCCAAGTCCTAGGAAACCAAAATAGAGAGCGAGTATCACCGACCTCTCCAATATGCACGTGACCGATGCCACGTCATCAAGCCATACGTCACCAACACATCCCTTTATGTGTCGTTCTCTCATTGGTCCTTCCTATCCATTGGTCTCCACCGCAGCCACCACAACAGTAATCAGTTAATCGCCGAAGAAATTTTTTTCCAATTCTACCCCAATCGTAAACCGAAATCACAGAAATACCCTCACACAAGTAAAACTTCTACCCTTTCCTGTGCCCAGTCCTCTCCTTTGCAGAGCCCGCTTTCTTTTTCTTTTCCCTCTCTTCTGTTTCTATTATTATTATTGTTATTGTTATTATTATTATTATTATTATTATACTTCAACTTTTTTTTTTTTTTGCTCTCTTTCTTTTTTAACATTTTCTGCCTTCGGGTTTCCGTTTCGAATCCTCTAGATTCGACGATCGTGTGGCTCGTCTGTCTACGCCCATGACTATGATGACTCCACCACCGTTAGATGTTAGTATCCTCGTCCTCATCGTTTTGTTTCAGTATCCTCATCCTCATCGTTTTATTTCAGTTCGCATTCGTTTTGAGGCTGCGGATAGATTGGCTTCGAATCCATTAGTGATTTTGTTATATCTAGGGTTTTGATTCAGTGCTATGGAGTCTAATTTAATTTCACTTGTTCTTTTTCTTTTTTTTTTTTTTTCAATTTGGATTTTCTGCAGCAAGAAGACGAGGAGATGCTGGTTCCACATTCTGATTTGGTCGAGGGACCGCAGCCTATGGAAGGTTAGAGACTCATCACATTTCGTGTTAATTTTGCGGTTTTTGGATTCGTTGTATGTGATCAAGTGGATCTGCGATTTGTTGTTACGTCTTTATTTTGATGGTAGGGTTAGGGTTTTGAATTTGAACTTAATTTCGATGTGTTAATAGTGGCACAAGTGGAGGCAGCTAGTACTGTGGAGAATCAGCCGGTGGAGGATCCTCCGTCTATGAAATTCACATGGACTATTGAGAATTTCTCTAGGCTGAATACTAGGAAGCATTATTCTGATATATTCATTGTTGGTGGTTACAAATGGTAGGTGGCTGAACATGTTTATTGAGCTGCTGCAACGTGTGTCGCGTGGTTTGGTTGTGATTACTTGTGGATTTTCCTTTTTGGTTGATTTCTGGCAGGCGGATATTAATTTTTCCCAAAGGAAACAATGTGGACCACTTGTCTATGTATTTGGATGTAGCAGATTCCACGACATTGCCATATGGATGGAGTAGATATGCGCAATTCAGCTTAGCTATTGTTAATCAAATCCATAACAAGTACTCAATTAGGAAAGGTATTTTTTTTAACCTTTCATATTAATATATTTGTTTGTTGTTGGAAATCTACTTAAAAGTCTGTGATTTGTCTTTGTAGTTTATGGAAAGTTTTTTACTTTATTGAATTCACTGTCGATGCAATTATGTGGACAGGCAGCGTTGTTGTATAAGTGTAATAGTACCTGTGAAACACATGTAGTTTTGTACACCTGAAAGCTTTGAATACTTCATACTAATTGTAACCGGTAATAATTGCCTATTTCGTGATCTTATTAGAGATATATGATTAATTGTAGATTTGATTTGTCATACTTTGGAGTATTTTGACAGTAATAATTGATTCTATCATTTATGGTAGATTATTGATGATAGAATTAGCTATTTTGTATTTGAGGATGCCTAAATTTGAGAATAAAGTTCAGATTATATGATATTTGATTGTAAATTTAAGCAATATATCTACAAGATTGTAAGATTGTGGAATAGACACGTACACATGTATTTGAATGGCTGATTCAACTCTTTCACTGTTGGGCGTGCACCCTAACGTTGTTGGCACTTGTGCTTGTATAGGGCTTTTATTTAACAATACTGTTTAGGTAGCAAGTTGTTGGCTTTATTATTTAAACTTTTTCTAGGTGAGGGAGTGAGAAGAGGAGATGGTAACAGGTCTAACGTACAAATCTGCTTTTTATCTTAAACTGCCTCCCTTAGCAAAATGTATAACAAAGTTTGATTGTTCAGAGCTATCTTTTTCTTTGTTAAATTGTGAAGAAATACATGTTTTGTTATAGTGAGGTCAACTTCTTTAGTTTAGGGTGTTGGGTTTATTTAAAATCAAAGATATTTATGGACTTGTATATTATTATAAATATTCATTTAATTCTTAAAAAAAAAAAAAAAAAACTGCAGATACACAACATCAGTTCAATGCTAGAGAGAGCGACTGGGGCTTCACATCATTCATGCCTCTCAGTGATCTTTATGATCCCAGCAGAGGATATCTTGTGAATGATACAGTTGTTGTTGAGGCTGAAGTTGCCGTCCGTAAGATTCTTGATTATTGGTCATACGACTCGAAAAAGGAGACTGGTTATGTAGGACTAAAGAACCAAGGAGCAACATGTTACATGAACTCTCTTTTGCAGACTCTCTACCACATTCCTTACTTTAGAAAGGTCAGAATATTCTTGGGTGATCTTAGGGTCATGATTTGCGTCATGTTTCATCAAAAGGAAATCCCCTAATTATGAAATGGATATTGCAGGCTGTGTACCATATGCCAACAACTGAGAATGACATGCCTACAGGAAGCATTCCTTTGGCTCTACAGAGTTTGTTCTATAAGCTGCAATATAATGACACCAGTGTTGCTACAAAGGAATTGACCAAATCTTTTGGTTGGGATACATACGATTCTTTCATGCAGCATGATGTGCAAGAACTCAACAGGGTTCTGAGTGAGAAGCTAGAAGATAAAATGAAGGTATTGACTGTTTAGCAGCAGTTCTTTTTTTATTTTATGGGTTACATTGGAAACTGTTCAATAGCTTTGACGTGTATTTTGGTGAACCAATTAAATTTTCTTCTGCTGGTACAGGGCACTGTTGTGGAGGGGACAATCCAGCAGTTATTTGAGGGGCACCATATGAATTATATAGAGTGCATCAATGTGGACTATAAATCTACAAGAAAGGAGTCATTTTATGGTATTTATTTTTGAATAATGTTTTAATTTTATGGAATTCAATGTCTCTGTGTGATACTGAAATTCTGATATTGCGTGGCAGATCTTCAGCTCGATGTGAAAGGCTGTCGGGATGTTTATGCTTCTTTTGATAAGTATGTGGAAGTTGAACGACTTGAGGGTGATAATAAATACCATGCTGAAGAACATGGTCTGCAGGTTAGTTTCTTATCACAATTAGATGATAGCGTAAAATTTATTTTGCACTGGCTATCAGCAAAATGATATGTTGCAACCAACTTTAGTTTTGAGCTGCTCATACTCATTAAAAGTCTTGGCAATTTTTTAGTTTGTTGAAGTTGATGGTTTGTCTCAAAGTGACCTGTGGTCTACTGGCATCATCCGTACAAAGATTTCTGGTAGTTCCTGCTGAAATTCAGGTTTCTGGTCAGACCCCTGGAATATATTTTAGGTGATTTCATTAGAAAAACAATAGGTGTAATGGAATTTCACTAGCTTCATCAGGAAATGCATTCATTTAGTTGGGACTTGTTAGCCTGGAAACATGGTTATGCATTTGCTACATTACGCTTTAAGGTTGTTGTCTACATTGTCAGAACCCTCTAAGTTATCCACTCAGCCTCTCATATCATTGATAGTCAATGATTTTCTTTAATAATTAGAGGCGTTTTAGGAATGTTTAATTGCAATGCTCCAAATTATGTTTCTTGCAGGATGCTAAGAAGGGTGTCTTGTTTATTGACTTCCCTCCAGTTCTTCAACTCCAATTGAAGCGATTTGAGTATGATTTTATGCGAGACACTATGGTGAAGGTCAGTATTGGTTGCTGCTCTGAATTCGTTTCATGATCATTTTGTGTCTTTCACACCATATAAGCTGTAACTGAACTCTGCTGAATTATCTAAAAACTGATTATGTTTGTTTTGGCACCCTTTCTTTCTTCTTCTTCTCCCCAACCCCTCTCTCTCTCTCTCTCTCTCTCTCTAGATTAATGATCGTTATGAGTTTCCCCTACAACTTGACCTTGATAGAGAGAATGGAAAATATCTATCACCAGATGCAGACAGGAGTGTTCGTAATCTTTACACGCTTCACAGGTATGAGTCATCTTACTGTTTTCTACGTGTGGATTGAATTTTATGTTATAACAGTTTGGCTAATGTGTGTTGACAAGTTCGTTAACCGTATTGGTCGGTGGGTTTCTATTATCACCCTTAAAAATGATGTATGATCAATTCGTGCCTTCATTCTGGTTGGTCTTTTGAAGGGCTTTCATCTGTGTCAAGTGTCAAAGACTGTTGCATGCGCTTAAGGATTGGTGGTTATGTTTCTAGTTTTGCTGTGTTTAATCAGTTCTTGCTTGTGCTAAACTGTCTAGTTCTTTATATTTCTGTTTTTAATCATTACCATACTAGTTTTTAGAGCACATGTTGCTTCTTCATATTATCCTCGTAAATTTTCCTGCAAGCATTACATCTGTAGGATTGGCAATCTCCTTTTCCGTATTCTTTGAATAAGAAATTATGACTCATGTTTTAGTAAGTAATTACTACTTCATTTATGTGAAAGACCTATACATTTGTGCTATAATATAATCTTGGAATGAAAATATGAATTTGTGTGGTAAAAGCATAAATTAATATGTTCAGCAAACATGAGTCAAAAACATCAACTATAAGTAATACGTATTTTATCCTAGTGCAGTTTTGTGATAGCATTTGCTTTTTGAAAATATTTGAGTTAGTATGTTGACATCTTTGTGCACTCTTTTTTTCCCGTACAGTGTCTTGGTTCATAGTGGAGGGGTGCATGGTGGACATTATTATGCTTTTATCAGGCCAACCCTTTCTGATCAGTGGTATGCATTGTATGCCCTAGAGAATTATGGAAGTAATTATGCATGTTTATACTGTTATTTCTTTCGCACTCATTTTTGTTTAATAAAAAATTTCTACGTGTTGCAATTTCTCTTTTTTTTTTTTTTTGTCTATTTGCATAATAGTTCTTAACCAAAACTTGAAATGATTCTTTGTAAAGCATTCCTTTTTGGATTGAATGGGGAGGGGAGATTCTCTTTTGCCATATGATTCAAAAACATGATCTTTTGTTGGATCTTTGTTTTTTATGGCTTGCTCTTGATCCATCCATACACCGTTTAGGTGCTGAACATCTGAGCAATTGCATTCTAAACTTGAGCAGAGATGCATGTGGTTTGGTGCATCCAAACTTGGTAATTGAAGCTGTGTAACTACTTGAGGCTCTTCTGATTTTGTTATGCTAAAATGTTAGGTTGACCAGATCAACTTGACTATAGTTTTTTGTGAATACGAATGATATCCTTGGTCTATGTATTGCTGAGCTTGCATGAACCATTTGTTATTTTGTGATAATTTGATACTTAGCGGTATCATTTTAGGTTTAAATTTGATGATGAACGGGTTACAAAAGAGGATATGAAGAGAGCATTAGAAGAGCAGTATGGTGGTGAGGAAGAGGTACTGTTTTCCCAATATTACTTAAATGCTGTTAAGAAGTCCATGATAAATGGTGAGCTTACTTTGTTTTCCTGTTCTGCTACCAGCTACCCCAGACC
The DNA here is from genome assembly GCA_949677035.1 of Omphalea diandra. Lineage (NCBI taxonomy): Eukaryota > Viridiplantae > Streptophyta > Magnoliopsida > Malpighiales > Euphorbiaceae > Omphalea > Omphalea diandra. Next base: position 30,008 of record CATIWR010043931.1, read on the forward strand.
AATCCTGGTTTTAATAATGCTCCATTTAAGTTCACAAAATATTCCAATGCTTACATGCTTGTGTACATACGTGAAAGCGACAAGGACAAGATTATTTGTAATGTTGATGAAAAAGACATTGCTGAACATCTAAGGGTAACTTTCTTTGTTTTGCCTATTTCTGCTTGTGTGTGTATGTGTGAATTGAGACTCATGTATTCAACATATCCCAGATTCGGTTGAAGAAAGAGCAAGAAGAGAAAGAAGACAAAAGAAGATATAAAGCGCAAGCCCACCTTTACACCATCATCAAGGTTATTCTTTTTTTATATTTTCAATAATGACTAGTTTAGCCTTTTACTGGAAATATCATTACTGAAGCCCTTGTCACATCTAGGTAGCACGAGATGAGGACCTTAAAGAGCAGATTGGAAGGGATGTATATTTTGACCTTGTGGATCATGACAAAGTCCGTAATTTCCGTATCCAGAAGCAGACACCATTTAGTCTCTTTAAGGTACTAACAACTTTGATATTCATCTTTTTTCGTCTAATGTAAATCTTCTTACTTTTTCATCTGCCCCTCATTTCCTTGACCATCTCCTTTTTCCTCTGGTTATTGTTTCCTTCTTTTCTGGGGTGAAGCTGCCACTGATGGCTGTTTGTAAATTCAAATTTCTTGAAAACGTGCGGTTTGTTGATATTTGTCACAAAAACTTTGTATATAATATTGAGCTGATTTACAGGAAGAGGTTGCCAAAGAATTTGGTATACCAGTGCAATTTCAGCGATTTTGGATATGGGCAAAACGTCAAAATCATACGTACCGTCCCAATCGACCGCTGACACCTCAGGAGGAAGCACAATCGGTAATTACTCCACTCTACTTTTCTTGTTTAAATTGGACAATGATAGATGCATAGTCATTGATATATGCGTGGATTTAATTTCTATCAGTTATATATATTTATTGTGGTTGTTGGCATTTCTCATCAATAAAAATAGTTAAGAAAGCCCAAGGAAACTGTGTAGACATGACCTTTATTAATGCTGCTTTGTGCTTTTTGGTTGTCATGTCTCTGTTCCTTGAATAAGAAGATGCTTTTTCTGTTGTCAATCCTTTCTTTACTTTCATTTTGGTCAGCAGTCATGGTGAAATATGGAAGTATGAAGTGCTAGAAGTTTTTCTTTTAATCTCAATTGAAGTTCTGGAAATCTACGACTTTTATTATGGAATCCACTGATAAGGCATTTTATGGTTGTAGGTTGGACAGCTAAGAGAGGTGTCAAACAAAGCTCATAATGCAGAACTGAAGTTGTTCTTGGAAGTAGAGCTTGGGCTGGTAACATCATATTACCACTTGATAAGTTTCTAATGCTATAACATTGCTGTCCAGGAAAAACTTTTCTTTACTGAATTTGTGTGACATTTCAGGATTTACGTCCTATTGCTCCACCAGAGAAAACTAAAGAAGATATTCTTCTTTTCTTCAAGTTTTATGATCCTGAGAAAGGAGAATTACGGTGTGGAAATGTCTCACTCCATTCTTGCCTCACACTTCTGTTATTTAATGCCTTCTGACAGTATAATTTGTTCCATGATGCCAGATATGTTGGTAGGCTTTTTGTGAAGAGTTCTGGTAAACCAATAGAAATTTTGGCAAAAATTAATCAAATGGCTGGCTTTGCACCTGATGAAGAGATTGAACTTTATGAGGTTTGTTGTGTCTAATTATTCATCTTGTGTATATTCATATATACATATGTATACATTTGTAAATAGTCGGTTGTAGGTGATATGGTGCTTAGCACAGAAAGCTAGGTTCATTGCTTTTTAACTAGAACCCAAGTTAATTAAATATGTTGTTTCAGATAATATATCCTTATTAAAGTATCTTTTTTTTCCAATTCCTTGTCCAGGAAATAAAGTTTGAGCCTTGCGTCATGTGTGAACACCTTGATAAGAGGACCTCATTTCGGTTAAGTCAGGTATGTGTTTCCTATGTGTACTTGATCTTTGTCAAATTTTCATATGATCTAGTAAGTGACTTTTTTGTTTTATTTGCAGATTGAAGATGGTGACATAATTTGCTTTCAGAAATCTCCTCCTCTTGAGGGTGAAGAAGATTGCCGATACCCAGATGTGCCTTCATTTTTGGAATATGTGCACAATCGGCAGGTAA
>CATIWR010043942.1:0-24929 GCA_949677035.1 Omphalea diandra
CTCTTGGATTACAACTTCCATCCAAGAGATCTACCTCAATTACTCCATAATTCTCACTAACCATGCATGATTAACATGTCATGAGATGTTAATTCCAGTTAAGAAGAAGATAAATTTACTTACCTACTGTCCCAGAATTAACATGTCATGAGATGTTAATTCCTTTGCTCTCTCTTGTTTCTGGTATACCCCCACGTTTTTCCCTCAAAATCTGACCCTAATGGTCTGTATTTTATCTTAAATAAGTCAAAAGATTGGGGCTGGTTTCCTATTGGTTGAAAGTTAAAAGTTTTCCTTTTAGTCCCTCTTCTTCACTCATTAAGCACTTCCATCCATCTTCTAATTCCTAGATACTCCTTATACTTTTAGTTAAGCTCTAAAACACCATTATTTATGATATTATAATATGCACATAATATAAAACAATTTGCCATACAACTATGCAAACACTACATATATGTTCAAGTGTCCCCAAATGCAATGGTGCTTCTAAATGATTATTTATCTAATGCATATGCTCATGTGATAATGCTAATGAATGTGTCTAGGGATGTTACATACACACTGGGATTTGCATGTCTGCCCCGCGTATGCTTGAGCCCTCTCTGATTCCAATACCGTAACATCTAAATTCATTTATCAAACTAATAATTGTGATACCCATTGTTGTCATTTGTAAATCAACTTTGATACCACAGATTGTAACATCACAACGTGGCTACAACTGGTACCTATCAAAGCACTCAACATCCGGGATTTGCCCGTCAGCCCCGCGATGTCATACACACCGGGATTTGCATGTCTGCCCCACATGTGCTTGAATCCTCTGATACCACCAACTATAACTATCGTCTTCAGTTGCAAATCATGGCATTTCATGTTCAGAAATGCATACACATTAAGGTTTATTCATCATACCTATATAATCCCATATGTATTTAATGACACATGTGTTAACTAATGTCAGGGCCAGTTACCATAACTAGTTTCTATCAAATGTATGTACGAGATGCTAGGAGAGAGAGTTGGAATTCAGCCGACGACCTGTGTTCCATGTGTCTTTATGCAATACTTTATGCATCAAAATGTCTAAACTCTATGCTTCAGTATCTGAAAAATAATTGCGATTTGGTAAGTCGCGACTCAGTGAATAAAATAATAATCAAATTCTCATGGCATAATCTATAATCAAATATCATCAAGATACATTGCAAGTGTAACAATTGACCATGCAAGTGCAAATGTAATAGCTTTGTTTTTGTCATGATCGAGCAAGGCAAACAATGCTCCCGGGATATTCATGTGATTCATGTAACATATGATTTGGGACCTATTGGTCCATCTTCCTGTAATTCATTTGACATATGATTTGGGACCTATTGGTCCATCTTCCTGTAATTTGCAAGTGTTTGACAAGTCGGTCACAATGCCCCTTTTAGTTCCACATGTAAGTGCTTATTCACAAATGATATGCCAAGTAATCGTTAAGAGCATTTAATTCTCACTCGGCATGTATTCCCATGTAACATGTAACAATTCAATCATATATGCATGTAATAGAACATAATCATATTATTTCCATGTAACATGTAATAATTCAATCATATATACATGTAATAAAGTATAATCATTTCATACAATTATCACATACACCCATTGAATCCAATTATTGTTTCTACTCACACGCATTGAATCCAATTATTGTTTCTACTCACACACATTGAATCCAATTATTGTTTCTACTCACACACATTGAATCCAATTATTATTTCTATGCACCTTTTGATGTTACCGACCTTTATGGTAGGGCTTCTTGAAAGTATTGAGACCCTAGAATTTGATACATACATGGTTACAAGTATGCCAAAATGATTATGAATGCTTGTTGCATGATCCATGCAAATGGACCTATGCTTATGCATATGTTCCTTATATGGCAGCCTGAGCTCGCTATACTCTCATAGTAATAACTCTAGATATACTTATCCAAATGGCTTGATTCCTTTTGCAAACAAACTAGACATATAATGAGACAACATATTCAAATTTTGGCCAATATTGGGCACACAGAAAATATGGTGAATTTTTAAATCTTGCCTTATTGCAATATCATCTTAGTCTGAATAGGTCTTACACTCTTAGGTATATCTCAAATTGTACTAGTCCAATTGCAATAATATTCTACCATCAGTTACAACACATATAAAATAACATTTTTCATGTTTTACTCATTATCCAATTCAGTTTATAAGGTCACCAAAACAAAAGACCAATCTCAAGGAAAGTAGGTTCATAACATGTTGGCAACCAGTCATGATAAAGGGACAATATCTCAGCAACCATGCTGGATTTGGAAACAATATTTCACAGGTTTGTATGTCAGACATAAAAATACAACTTTCAAGTTTGGACCATCATCAAATTCTGAGTCTATGGTCAACAAATTCTTGGAAAACCGAATTAAAAGAAAGGTGGTGTGTCATCCGGGTTCAAAGTTAGTCCCAATCAATGAGCCTTATCTCTTTCCACACAGCAAATTAATTAAAACTGCTTAACAAGTATTTAGAGGGAATATAACCCTACAAGTTTCATGTTTTGCACTCCATCAAAATCAAAATATAAAGTCATCAAAATATAGCAAAACAGAAGACTGAGATCATCTCAGTTCGGATTTGACCTTGTCCTAATGAAGGGGTCATATCTCTTCACACACACATAATCAAGTAAAACTGTTTCATATGCATTTATACGAGAAATAAGACTACAACTTTCATGTTTTACACTTTCCCAAATTTCTTTTCTAGGGATATGAAATTATGGGTGCAAAATTCTGCTCTAATAGCAAAATCAACAGAATCAGCTCTTGTTCTCTCAGTTTATAACTTCCATCCAAAAGCTCTACCACAATTACTCCATAATTCTCACTAGCCATACATGATTGACATGTCATGAGAGGTTAATTCCAGTTGAGAAGAAGATAAATTACTTACCTACTGTCCCAGAATTAGAAAACCTTAGGCAGCTCACTCTTCTTCCTCTCTTCTTTTTCTTCTTCTTCCTCTTCTTCTTCTTCTTCTTCTTCTTCTTTCCTTTGCTCTCTCTTTGTTTCTGGTGTATTCCACGGTTTACCCCTCAATTCTGACCCTAATTAGCAGATATAAACTTATTATAATAATATAAAATCATGGTGTTTAATTTCCATTGGTTGGAAGGTCACTTTTCCTCTTTTGGTCCCTCTTCTTCACTCCTTAAGCACTTCCATCCATCTCCTAATTCCTAGATGCTCCTTATACTTTTAATTAAGCTCTAAAACACCATTGTTTATGATGCTATAATAAGAACACAACATGAAATAATTTGTCATATAACTATGCAAACACTGCAAATATGTTCAAGTATCCCAAATGCAACGGTGCCATTGTCATTGTCATGTTTTTATAATTCACAAGTCTAAATGATTATTTATCCTATGCATATGTTCATGTGAGATTTCATATCATTTGATATAGTGCATATGCTCATATGTGATTTCATATCATTTGTGCAATGAATATATTCATGTGATAATGTCAATGAATATGGATAGGGATGTTACATATGGTAAGTTTAAATATGACATTTCCAAATATGACAACTCTAAGTATGGCAAGTCCAAATATGGCAAGTCCAAATAAGGCAAGTTCGAATATGGTAGTTCCAAATATGGTAGGTTTTGAATGCATTCCTTATTTGATGAGATATCCTTGATGGTTTCTTTCATTATTTATAACTTTAAACTTCCCTCTAACTTGGTTCATATCACAATCAATACCCCATTCTTTTGCATAATTAGTTCCACATTCATAGCTCGTAACTAAACTAAATAAGATACTAAAAATATTTATAAGTGAGCTATATTGCTTCTTAATTTCATGCTTAAAGCATCAACAACCACATTTGTCTTCCCTGGGTGATACTCAATGGTGCAATCATAATCTTTTAGTAGTTCTAACCACCACCTCTGTCTCATGTCTAGTTCTTTTTGTCTCATCAAATACTTCAAGCTCTTGTGATATGTAAATATATGAAAATTTTCTCCATACAAGTAATGCCTCTATATTTTCAAAGAAAATATAACGACAACAAGTTCTAGGTCATGTATTAGGTAAGATAATTCACAAGGCTTCAGTTGTCTAGATGCATAGGCAATTACCTTGCCATGTTGAATTAAAACACATCCCAAACCTTGATGAGAGGCATCACTATAAAACTACAAATTCTCCATTACCTATAGGAATGACTAACACTATAGTAGATGTCAATCTATCGTTTAATTCATCAGAACTCTCTTGACATACTTTGAACCATTAGAATGCTATATTTTTCAAAGTAACTTAGTCAAATGAGCAGTTGTAAGGGAAAAGCCCTCAATAAATCAACAAGAATACCTAACTGTCTTAAGAAACTTTGAACTTCTACAACACTTTATGAGGTTTCCCATTTTACCATTGCTTCAAATTTATTTGAATTTACCTCTATGCCCTTTTTATAAACTACATGTCCTAAAAATATCACATGGTCCATCCTAAAGTTGCACTTGCTTAATTTAGCAAATAATTATTTTTCTCCCAAATTTGCAACACAATCCATGAATGTTTTTCATGCTCCTCTTTGCTCTTTGAATACACTAGTATGTCATCAACGAACACAATGACATTTGTTTAGGTAAGGTTGAAACTCTTTATTCATAAAAGCCATAAATGTAGTTGGTGCATTAGTTAAACTAAATGGCATCACAAAAAATTTATAATGCCCATACCTAGTCCAAAAAACAATCTTTAGTATATTTGGGTTGGAAATTTTGAGCATATAAAAATCTGATTTGAAGTTAATTTTAAAAAACACCTGTGCTCCTTATAACTAGTTAAATAGATCATCTATCTTTGGTAAAGGTTATTTATTCTTCATAGTAACCTGATTCAACTACTTATAATTAATACACAACTTCATTGTCCCATCTTTCTTTTTAACAAATAACATTGGAGCACCCCAAGGTGATACACTAGGTTTGATGAATCCTTTTTCAAGTAGTTTTTGCAATTAGATCTTTAATTCTCTTAACTCAACTAGAGCCATCCTATAAGGTGGAATAGATATTTGTGCTATTCTTGGGACTAACTCGATTATGAATTATCTCTTTGTTAGGTGGCAAACTCGGTAAGTCAGCTATAAATACATCTAAAAACTTATGTATCATTGGATTATTCTCAAGTAATTCATTTTGTGAACCTTGTGTCTACCACATGTGCCAAGTAAGTCTCATAACCACCTTTAATCATGCAAAAGGCCTTGATAATAGAACTTGACATGTTCGTGTAATTTTCCTTTCCCCTTGAAACACAACCTTTGTCTGATTTGGAGATTCCAAAATAACTTCCTTAGTAAAATAATTCGCTATTGTATGATATTTGGATAACCAGTCCTTACCCAATATCACATCAAATTCGCAGAGTGGTAACAATACTAGATCAACATTCAACTCAATGTGACCAATATGAATCACGTAATCATAACATACCTTATCCACAATCATCACATCTCTCAAAGGAGTACTGACACAAAGGTTAATGCTTACTACAAAATTGTGATGCCATGTTTAATGAAACAAATTAATGTGTAGAGCCATGATCAATTGATACATCAACTTCTAAATCATGGAGAAAAATTTTACCAGTGACAACTTCTGGAACAACAATGGTTTCTTGCCTAGTCATGGCAAATACTCTATCTTGGGTCAAGGTTCTAGAACTCTAACCTTTTGATATGCTCATATCTTGGCTAGTTGTGGTTGTTCTACCTCTGTCTTTGCCTTTACTCCTACTAAATAATACTTCAACTCCACAAGCTTTGAAACATCAATTATGGATTTTGATGTAGCTTTACCTTAACCTCCTCTAACATTTTAGATATTTTAGGACAATCTCTAAGTATAATCTTATTGGTTGCCATGATCTGGCATAAGTAATCCTATTGTTATCATGATCTGACCTAACTAATTTATAAAATTAAAAAACCTTATTTTAAGGTTCCTTGCACAAATAAATAACTAACTAAAGAATATTAACTAAAAGCAACATGATATTCAGCCAATGAAGATAATTCTTTAGAAGACAATGCCAACTAAGCAAATCTAGCATGAATTTCTACATTTAGGCTTGTCTTCACATTTGGGCTCAATTTTATGCTATGGCATAATGGTGTTGGGTTTTGGTTCTCTCCATCAATTAGGCTCCATTGGATTAAATTAAGCACTCCACATGAAGAGTCCAAGCTCCCATCCTCATGCATTTCTACTTCATGCAATCCTTGGTCAGTTTGGGCTAATTCTTTCAATATCTTTCCTTGTATCCAAGTGCATCTTTAAACTTCTTTTGCCTTTCTCTTGTTATTAGGCCTTAAAGTTGTAATAGATCCTTATTGGACTTGCCTTGGCTCAATGCATCACATTGAAATATCCAACTTTTTATAAAGAGATATATGCTTTTGGTTAGGGCTTTGCAAATATGGTAGTATTATCTTTGGCCCAAGGAATTTGTGATTCATATGGATCATGAATTTCTTAAATACCTTAACGGATAACATAAATTGAACAAAAGACATGCTAAGTGGAGTGAATTTATTGAGTATTTTCCATATGTCATAAGGTATAACAAGGTAATGAAAATATAGTGGTCGATACACTATCTCAGAGGTATATTATTCTTTCAATTCTTGATGTTAAATTACTTAGTTTTAAGTCTACCAAATAATTGTATGTTGGTGATTCAAATTTTTTTGATTTCTTAACGAATTGCAAAAAGGGTGATTTTGATAGATTCTTTAGGCATAATTATTACTTGTTTAAAGATAACAAACTTTGTGTACCTAAAAGTTCTTTACATGAATTGCTAGTTAGGGAAGCTCATAGGGGTGAACTTATAGGTCACTTTGTAGTTCAAAATACTTTAGATGTTTTACATGAGCACTTCTATTGGTCCAATATGCGAATTGATGTTCAAAAAGTGTGTGATAGATGTGTTGCATGCAAACAAGCTAAGTCTAAATAAAAACCACATGCTTTTTATATATATTTACCTATTCCTAGTTCACCTTGGATTAATATATTTATGGATTTTATTTTGGGGTTACCTAGGTCAAAACGTGGTAATGATTCTATTTTTATGCTTGTTGATAGATTTTCTAAAATGACACATTTTATTACATGTCACAAAAATTGATGATGCCTTTAATATAACTAATTTGTTTTCTAAAAAGATTGTGAAGTTACATTATATGCCCAAAACTATTGTTAGTGATAGGGATAGAAAATTTTTTAGTTTCTTTTGGAAAATATTATGGGGCAAATTAGGGACTAAGTTGTTATTTTCTACATCAAGCCACCTACAAATTGATGGTCAAATTGAGGTTGTAAATAGGAATTGAAGGTAACTTTTGCAAGTTTTGATTAAAAACAATTAAAGTATTGGGAAGAATTTTACCACATATAGAATTTGTGTATAATAAGAGTGTGTATTCTTCTACACATTATTGCCCTTTTAAGATTGTTTATGGATTTATACCATTGAGTCCTTGGATTTGTCCTATATTCCTTCAAATTTACGAGTTGATATGGAAGGTAAAAAGAAATCTAAATTTGTTAAACAATTATATGAGAAGGTGCATTTCAATATTGAAAAGATGAATGAGTAAGTTGCTAAAGACACAAATAGGGGTAGAGTTAATGTGGTATTTGAACCGGGCGATTGGGTTTAGGTACCCTTTAGGAAAAAAAGGTTTCCTAACCTTAGAAAAGGTAAGCTAGACCTTAGGGGAGATGGACCTTTTTAAGTGATACGAACGAGCCTAATAGGCTCATTGGATTTATGGATGGAGCATGGAAAAGTTAAAGCACAAAGTTGAAAGTTAGACTTTTCAGTAGATGGATTTAGTGGATCATTATCAAGCTTAAAACAAAGTCCATTTGGATGTAATTTCATTCTAAATACTTTTATGGGCCTCGTTGACAAGCCCAACAAGTTGGTAAAAAGTTCAAATTTTCATGTTAAGACAGTACTGACAAACATGTTGGATAAGGTTAACGTGTCTTAACTGGAAACATGTTGGAGATGGTTGTCGTGTTTTATCTACAAACATGTTTCAGAACATGTTCCAACAACATGGGAACTTATGTCCTAAGACAAATCAATATCAAAATATCCACCAATCAAGATTTGATATTTGGCATCCAAGATATCCAAAATTATTCCAAGATCTTCTAAGATTTTCAAGATTCTTTAAGGTTTTCAAGATTTGTAAGAACCATTCAAGATTGATTCTTATTGGCTGAATATGAAGTCCTATTCTTCTTAGGATTATCTTTATTAGTCTTTCATTATTTCATGTAACTTTATAAGATTTTCTTTAGAACCTTGTGATGGTAGAATACCTATTTACCCAATCATAAGACATTATTTTCTTCCTTATTTCATTAGAAAACCTTTGTTTAGTATGTTTTTTGGTGGCCAAACACTTTATGGCTGAATTTACAATTAGATTTTAGGGTTCTATTTTTTTTTCTTCTACATTGGCTAGGTTATTTTGTAAGGCTATATATAGCCCTCAATTCAGCCATGATTAAAAAAGTGAATGGATTATTGTTTTGGTTATAAGCTTTTGTGAGAGAGATTTCTCTTCTTAAGTTCTCAAAAGGACTTGGTGAGATTATTGAGTGAGCTTAATAATTTCACAAAACTCATTTAATCTAGGTCTTAAATTACTTCGTTAATTTGAAATTGAGATTAAAAAAACTTAGAATCTTTATGATTTAGGTTGCTAGAAATAGGTGTTCTAGGGGTCTAGTTGGGATTTGAATATCAAATCTTGTTGTTTGATTGTTGAATAGATTTGGGATTTGTGCAAAGCATATGGGTAAGGAATCTAATCCAACCTTGTTTGTTTCATCAAGTCTTATAGAGGGTTAACGATAATGCTTACAAGTTAGATTTACCTAGTGATTATAATGTCAGTGCTACTTTTAATGTTACTAATTTATCTCATTTTGATTTGGATGATGGTGTTGATTCGAGGACGAATCCTCTTGAGGAAGGAAGGAATGATGCAAACAGCCAAGGTAAGTTAACAAAGGATCCACTTCAACTTTAAGGCCTAATCATAAGGAAAAGGCTAAAGAAATTTAAAGAGGCAATTAGAGCATGCATGTAATAAAGAGTTACAATTGGATTAGCCCAAAAAAAGTAAAGGATGTGTAAAGCTCAATCAAAAGATGATTGGAGCTTAAACTTTTCAAATGAAGCATTTAACTTAATACAATGGAGCTCAACTATTAGAGAATAACAAAGCCCAATGTAATTTGTCCAAAGGCATGTAAGAATAAGCCCAAAGCGTGTAGCTAAGGCAATAAGGTCCAAAGTCAAAGATTATTGCAAAATTTCCTTAGTTGGTAATGTTTCCTAATGCCATTAGGATTTCCTCATTTGGTTGAATCATTTTTCTTTTCTATTTAGGATTAATTGTTATTTGATAAGGAAAGTATCTTGGTATAATCTTGTTAACCAATCATAATATTTCTTTAGTTTTCCTATTCAGTTTAGGATTGTCTTTTCCTTATTACATTAGGAAATAATTAATTCTATTAGGGAATGTAAACTAAATTATAATAGGTTTTGGATTAAGCATTATAAGACTATAAAATAGCCCTCATATTTAGCCAAAGGGGAATTCAATCAATATTATTTCTTTTAGCAATTTTACATGTGAAATTAAATTCTCTTATTAAGTTCTTAAATATATTTGGTGAGATTGTTGAATGAAGGCTTAATAATTTCACAAACTTTGGCATGGTTAATTTAGGGTTTGAGTTAACACAACATTGAATATTTATAACTTAGATTGGTAGAACCAATTTTTCTAGAGGTATAGTTAGGATTTGAAGATCAAAACTCAAATAGTTGGTTTGATAGATTTGGGCAACTATTCTCAAGTATATGGGTAAGGAATCTAATCCAACCTTATTTGTACCACTTTATTTCTTTCTTTTGCTGCTCCTCATTGATGCATTCAGCCAAGGCAAGTCCAATAAGGATCCATTACAACTTCAAGGCCCAATCACAAGAGGAAGGGTTAAAAAGTTTAAAGATGCACTTGGAGCTAACAATACAACGAAAGATATGGAAAATAATTGGCCTAAACATACCAAGGATTGTATGAAGCCCAAATGAAAGAGGATCGGAGCTTGGACTCTTCAAATGGAGCGCTTAATTTAATCCAATGGAGCCCAATTTATAGAAAGGACTAAAGCATAACACCATTTGACCATATCATGGAATTGAGCCCAAAACATCAAGACAATCCTAAATGTTAAAGCTCCATACCAAATTTGCTTAGTTTTGCATTGTCTTTCTATTACCATAAGAAATTCTCCTCATGGCTAAATCTCATGCTGTTTTCAATTAGGATTCTTTAATTAGTTATTTATTTGCGTGAAGACCTTAAAATAAGGTGTTTTAATGTTAGAAATTAGTTAGGCCATATCATGGCAACCAATAGGATTATTTGCTTTTAGTCTTTATGTGAAAGTGAGATTAGTTACCCTAATAGGTTTAGGAATTATAAATTTGGCCAAAACTTGTAAGTCTAAATTAGAGAGGTTTTTTAGGGGTTTTTTTTTTAGCATTTGTAAAGGCCATTTAAGCCCCTATTTGGTCATTAATAAAGTGTCAAATGATTTTTTCTTAAACTTTATAAGATTGATTATCTTCTTAAGTTCTTGAGTGGATTTGGTGAGATTATTGAGTGAGCTTGATAATTTCACAAAACAAGTTTAATCTAGGTCTTGAATTATTTGATTAATTTAGGATTGAGACTAACACAACTTAAATCATATATTCCAGATTGCTATAAACAAGTTTTATAGAGATCTAGTTTAGATTTAAGGATTTATCTTCTTTTTTATCTTTGAATTTATACTTGGGACTTGTTTTCATCAAATGGGTAATAAGGTAATTTCACCTCATTTGTATTAGATTGGTATCAGAGCCAAAGTTATTTAAAGATCAAAAGGTACTATTGTTGTATTGTTCATTGTTGGCTTATGTTCTTGCCATTATAACATTCAAATCACATTATGCCTATTCTTCTTTTTATTTTAGTTTAATTAAGTTTCTTGTGTTCCATTCTTTTTTCTTTTTTTTTTTTTTTTTGTGTTTCTTCTATCAAATTCATTTGTCTTATCATATTTAATCATTATTTTATGTTAGAATTCCATTCTAGTTAGTTTGCATCAAGAAAATCACAAAAAACTTCTAAATTGCAAACTAGCAGTCTATCATTGTCAATTCATTTTCATCTTATTCCATTGTATTGCATTATGTTTTCTTTGATTTCCATCATTGAATTGGTGTGATTTACCATCCACAAACATTATTGCATCATTAAAATCCAATTGGAACATATTGCTATTCAAAATTGCCTTAAAACAAGGAAAATTGTGATTTGAACAATTATAGCACCAATTCAGTTCTACTTGTTCAATTGAGCTCCAGTCTATTTTTTTTTCACTTTCAATCATTAAATTAGCTTGTTTCATTATGTCATCTTAGTTTTCATCAATAAATACATCAAATTCATATATTTGAGTAAAATTTTCATTAAATTAAAGAACTTTGCAAAATCTTAAATTTGGTATTTTCCTTCCATTCAAATTATGTTTTCTTCATTGATTAATCATTCTTATGTCTCTAATTGCATATTTGAAGTGTCTAATTCAAGAAATTCCTTGAAATTTGGAAGTTTGCCAAAATTTCCTTAAAGTAAGGAAACTTGAATTTTGCTTGTTTATTGCAATTCCTTCATCCTTTTTTATTCCAATTTATTTTTCTTTTTTTTTATTGCTAATCACCTATTTGGTGTTTTCTGGTGTCTAGGATTGAACTTATCCATAATTCAAATAAGGAAAAAATTATCAAAATACCCCTCAAATTCCCAAATTATGCTTCTTTTGTGTTTCTTATGTTTTAAGAGTTGTTTTTTGTAATTTGTGCAATTTCAGTATTGTTTTAGTTTCCAAAGTTTTTTTAAAAGAGAAAAGAAAAGTTTTTTTTTTTAAAAAAAGAGAAAACATCAAAAGAAAAAGAAAGAAAGAAAAGAAGCTAAATTGAAAGCCCCTTTAAATCATTCGACCTATGCTTTACTTGCTGTTTTGAAGCCAAGAACTGCACACTTATTATTTTGAAGCCGAAAATTGAAAGCCCCTTTGAATCATTCGGCCTAAGCTTCATTTCCCCATATTTTTTATTTAAAACACCACTTTGCAACTTTAAATACGTTTAATCTTTAATTATTTGTTTGCTTGCAATCATATTGTGTTACTTTTAATTCTTTATTTTCTAAGTGTTTAGGCATGGTTTATGCTTGTTAAGTGTTCAATTTGATCTTGTCTTAATATAAAGTAACTTAGTCTTTAAAGAACTTAAAGAAAATAATATTGAATGGTAAAAGGCTTTGTGTAAGCTCAAAAGAGAGTAAAAGGCAATTTTCAGTTAAACACGAGTGTGAGTGCCATCAATTGAGTGTAAACACATAAGGAAGTGTTTGTGAGGATTTTCTTTTGTTATTTTACTAAGCATGGTAGAACTTAAAGATGATCCAAAATGGAAGTTGTTTGTGAAAGCTATGCAAGACACTATAGCCTTATAGAACAAGAGTTTTAAAAGGTGAAAGAACAACTTAACAGCATTCAAAACACCTCCAATTCCAATAGTACACATGTAACGACCGTATTCATATTTACATAACTCATATGGCTCTGATACAACTAAATGTAATGACCATATTCATATTTGCTCTGATGCCACTGAATGTAATGACCACTGATACCACTGAATGTTAGCATTTTTTTTTCTACCACAATCTGTAATGCTACAATCGATACCTATTATAGCACTCAACATCTAGGATTTGCCCGTCGACTCCACGATGTCATACACACTGGGATTTGCACGTCTGCCCCACGTATGCTTGAGCCCTTTCTGATACAAAAATTGTAACATCTAAATTCATCTGTCAAACCAATAACTGTGACATCCATTGTTCTCATTTGTAAATTAGCTTTGATACCACAAATTGTAACGTCAGAACATGGCTACAGGTGGTACCTATCAGAATACTTAACATCTAGGATTTGCCCGTCGGCCCCGCGATGTCATACACACTAGGATTTGCTTGTCTGCCACGCGTGTGCTTGAACCCTCTGAAACCACCAACTGTAACTATCGTATTTAGTTGCAAATCATGGCATTTCATGTTCAGAAATGCATACACATTAAGGTTTATTCGTCATACATATATAATCCTATATGTATTTAATGTACACATGTGTTAACTAATGTCAGGACCAGTGACCATAACTAGTTCCTATCAAATGTATGTACATGATGCAAGGAGAGAGTTGGAATTCAGCTGACGACCTGTGTTCCATGTGCCTCTATGTAAAACTTTATGTACCAAAGTGTCCAAAGTCTATGCTTTAGTATCTGAAAAATAATTGTGATTTGGTGAGTCGCGACTCAGTGAATAAAAACAATAATCAAATTCTCTTGACATAATCTATAATCAAACATCATCAAGATACATTGCAAGTATAACAATTGACTATGCAAGTGCCAATGCAATAGCTTTATTTTTGTCCTGACCGAGCAAGGCAAACATTACTCCCGGGATATTCATGTGATTCATGTAACATATGATTTGGGACCTATTAGTCCATATTCCTGTAAGTTGCAAGTGTTTGGCAAGTCAGTCATAATGCCCCTTTTAGTTCCTTATGCAAGTGCATATTCACAAATGATATGCCAAGTAATCGTTAAGAGCATTTAATTCTCACTTGGCCTGTATTCCCATGTAACATGTAACAATTCAATCTTATATACATGTAATATAACATAATCATATTATTTCCATGTAACATGTAACAATTCAATCATGTATACATGTAATAAAGTATAATCATATCACACAATTATCACATACACCCATTGAATCCAATTATTATTTCTACTCACACACATTGAATCCAATTATTGTTTCACTCACACACATTGAATCCAATTATTGTTTCTACTCACCTTTTTATGTGACCAACCTTTATGGTAGGGCTTCTTCAAAGTATTGAGATCTAACATTTGATACATACATGGTTATAAGTATATCAAAATGATTATGAATGTTTGGTATGCAGTTATGGCATGATTCATGCAAGTGTACCTAGTGTTTATACATATTTTCCTTATATGGCAGCCTGAGCTAGCTATACATTCACAATAATAACTCTCGATATATTTATCCAAATGGCTTGATTCTTTTTTTTAAACAAACTAGACATATAATGGGACAACATATTCAAATTTCAGCCTAATATCTGATACACATAAAATGTAGTGAATTTTTAAGTTCTACCCTGTTGCAATACCATCTCAGTCTAAGTAGGTTTTACATTCTTGGGCATATCTTAAATTGTACTAGCTGAATTGCAATAATATTCTACCATCAGTTACAAAACATATAGATGAACATTTTTCATGTTTTACTCATTGTCCAATTCAGTCTATAAGGTCACCAAAGCAAAGGACCAATCTCAGGGTAAGTAGGTTCATAACATATTGACAACCAATCATGATAAAAGGACAATATCTCAGTAACCATGCTGGATTTTGCAATAATATTTCATAGATATATAGATCATACATAAATATACAACTTTCAAGTTTTTATCATCATCAAATTTTGAGTCAATTGTCATCAAATTATTGGAAAACCGAATTAAAAGAAAGGTGGTGTGCCATCCGGGGACAGAGTCAGTCCCAATCAATGAACCATATCTCTTGCCACACAAAAAATTAATCAAAAAATGCTTAACAGGTATTTAGAGGGAATATAACCCTACAAGTTTTTTGTTTTTCACTCTATCAAAATCAGAACATAAAGCCATCAAAATATAAGAAAATAGAAGACTGAGATCATCTCAGTTTGGATTTGACCTAGTCCTACTGAAGGAGTCATATCTCCTCACACACACAGAATCAAGTAAAACTGTTTCATATGCATTTATAAGAGACATAAGGCTACAACTTTCATGTTTTGCACTTTCCCCAATTCCTTTTATAGGGTTATGAAATCATAGGTGAAAAATTCTGCTCTAACAGCAAAATCAACAGAATTAGCTCTTGTTCTCTTGGTTTATAACTTCCATCCAAGAGCTCCAGCTCAATGACTCTATAATTATCACCAACCATGAATGATTAACATGTCATGAGAGGTTAATTTCAGTTGAGAATAAGATAAATTACTTACCTACTATCCCATAATTAGAAAACCTTAGGCAGCTCACTCGTCTCCCTCTATTCTTCTTCTTCTTCCTCTTATTCTTCTTCTTCTTTCCTTTGCTCTCTCTTTGTTTCTAGTGTATTCCACTATTTACCCCTCAATTCTAACCCTAATTAGTAGATATAAACTTATTATAATAATATAAAATCATGGTGTTTCATTTCCATTGGTTGGAAGGTCACTTTTCCTCTTTTAGTCCTTCTTCTTCACTCATTATGCACTTCCATCCATCTCCTAATTCCTAGATGCTCCTTCTACTTTTAAATGAGCTCTCAAACACCATTATTTACGATGCTATAATAAGCCCACAACATGAAATAATTTGTCATATAACTATGCAAACACTGCATATATGTTCAAGTATCCCAAATGTAATGGTGCTTCTAAATGATTATTTATCTAATGCATATGTTCATGTGAATTAACCAATAAATGTGGATAAGGATGTTACAACACATGCCCATTCAAGACAACTAAGGCGTGGTAGATTCATCAATGATGAGGAGGAAAGTGATTAACATGAAGAAAGTCTCCGAAGATTAAGCAAGCAAGATGGCAATCTAAGTAGTATTAAGCTAAAAATTCCTACTTTCAATGGCAATAGTGATCCTGAGTCTTATTTATCATAGGAAAAGAAAGTAAACTTTGTATTTGATTGTGAAAATTATAATGAGGAAAAGAAAGTTAAGCTTATAGGTATAAAGTTTATAGATTATTCTCTTGTATGGTGGGATCAAATCATGTACACTAGAAAAAGATATGGGGATAGTCCAATTAGTACTTAGGAAGAGATGAAAAAAGTCATGAGAAAATGCTTTGTACCTAGTCATCATTATATGGATTTGCATAACAGATTGCAAAAACTAGTGCAAGGGGGAAAAAGTGTGGAAGAATATTACCAAAAGTTAGAGACAACTTTGATTAGTGTTGAAATTGAAGAGACCATGGAGCAAATAATGACAAGATTTCTTATTAGACTCAATAAAGAAATTGCTAATTAAGTGGAGATGTGCCCCTATAATGATTTGGAGGATTTGTACCATAATGTTATCAAGGTGCAAAAAAAACTAAAGGGTAAGCCATCTAGGCCCAATTTCAATTCAGTTTCTTAGAGTAATAAGTTTAAAAGTGGTGATAAACCCAATATGAGGTCCAAGGCCAAACCACCTAAGAAGGAAGGAAGGAAGTCTGATTTTGCTACTAGGGTTGAACCAAATAAGCATAATAAAAGTAGCTCAATTATTTGTTTCAAATGCTAAGGAAAAGGGCATGTTGCACGTGATTGCCCCAATAAAAGAACAATGATTTTGAGAGATGGTGAGATTACTAGTAAAGATGAAGATGGAGAAGTAACAAATTCTAAAATAACTCCATTGGAAGATGCTAGTGTTGTTGATGAAGAAGACCCCAAAGAGGTAACAAGTAAAGATATTTTTGTGACTAAACATACTTTAAATGCCTAAATAAAGGAGGAATATGTGCAAAGGGAAAATATATGTCATGTAAGATGTAGAATAAATGACAACTTATGTCTTGTTATAATTGATTATGGTAGTTACACTAATGCAGCTAGTAGCTATCTAGTTGAAAAGATGAAATTGCCAACTTTAAATCATCCTAAACCATATCATTTGCAATGGTTAAATGACTGTGGAAAAATTAAAGTTACAAAGCAAGTTACGATAGCTTTTAAATGGGCAAATGTAAGGATGAGGTGTTATGTGATGTTATTCTTATGCAAGCTAGTCACATGCTTTTATGTCACACTTGGCAATATAATAAAAAGACAAAACATGTTGGGTTTTCTAATGTATATGACTTTGATTTTAGGGGCAAACGCATTGTATTATCTTCTTTATCCCCTTTTAAAATTTATGAAGATCAACAAATTTTAAGAGAGAGAGAATGTGTGTACAAACAAGAAAAATAATTAGCATTGTAAAAGGAGAGTTAAGAGAAAAATCAAGAGAGGCATCATATTAGAGTAAAAAAGGCGATAAAAGAGGATTCCCAAAAGAAAATAGAGTGGCATGCAAAAGGAGATAGTGTCAAAAGAGCTTTTTGTACAAATGAAAAGGAAGTAAGGAAAGCCTTATTAGCCAAAACACCCATGGCCATACTATTGTACAAAGATTTACACCTAACTTGTTTTTTTTTTAGTGATGATCTAACCAATTTTCTTCCAGGTAGTTTTGTTTCTTTATTACAAGAATTTTAGATTTGTTTCCTAAAGGTGTGCCAAAAGGATTACACCAAATTGATTTCATCTCAGGCTCTCAAATTCCTAATAGACCATCCTATATAAGTAATCTATATGAGAGAATGGAGCTTCAAAGGCAAGCAAAAAAGCTAATGCATAAAGGCTTGGTAAGGGAGAGTATGAGTCCATGTGTTGTTCCTATTTTGATTGTACCTAAAAATGATAGATCATGGCACAAGTTTGTAGATAGTAGAGCAATTAATAAAATTACCATTAAATATAGACATCTAATTCCTAGATTACATGACATGCTAGATGAATTACATGGTGCATTTCATGTTTTTAAAACTTGATTTAAATAGTGGATATCATCAAATTTAAACCATGAGGGGGATGAGTGAAAAATAGCTTGAAATATGGTTTGTATGAATGGGTAGTGATGCCTTTTGGGCTAACTATTGCCCTTAGCACTTTTATGAGATTGATGAATCATTTGTACATGCATGTTTAGGAAAATTTGTAGTTTTTTATTTTGATGATGTTCTTGTATATTCTAAATCTTTGAAGGAGCATTTATAGCATGTTAGGTTGGTTTTTGATGTTTTGTGTAAGGAAAAGTTATATGTTAACTTTAAAAAGTGTTCTTTTTCTATTAGTAGACTTGTTTTCTCAAAATTTGTGGTAAGTAAAGATGGAATAGAAGTTGAGAAAGACAAGATAAGTGTTATTTCCTCTTTTTTGGCCGAAACCTACTACCATAAGTGAGGCAAGATCTTTTCATGGTTTGACTAGTTTTTATAGAAGATTTGTTAAGGATTTTAACACAATTGTGACATCCCTAATTGAAATTGTAAAGAAAATTATGGGTTCTCAATGGGGGGAGGTGCAACAAAAGGCTTTTGATTTGTTAAAATCTAAATTAACTAATGCACCATTGTTAGTTTGCCTAATTTTGCTAATACTTTTGAAATTGAATGCGATGTTTCAAGTTTGGGCATTTAGAGCTATTTTAATGCAAGGAATAAGGCCAATTGCTTACTTTAGTTAAAAACTCAGTGGGCCTACTCTTTACTATCCAATCTATGATAAAGAGATGTATGCATTAGTTAGGGCTTTACAAACTTGGCAACATTATATTTGGCCTAAGAATTTGTTATCCATACAAATCATGAGTCTTTGAAATACCTTAAGGGACAATAAAAGCTAAATAAAAGGCATGCTGAATGGAGTAAATTCATATAGTCTTTTCCTATATGTAATCAGGTATAAACAAGGTGAGGATAATATAGTGACCGGTACGCTATCTTGATGCAAA
This sequence comes from Omphalea diandra, assembly GCA_949677035.1. Lineage (NCBI taxonomy): Eukaryota > Viridiplantae > Streptophyta > Magnoliopsida > Malpighiales > Euphorbiaceae > Omphalea > Omphalea diandra. Next base: position 18,933 of record CATIWR010043942.1, read on the forward strand.
CAAGGTGGAATTAGCTTCTTACTTGTTTGATGAACACAAGTCCTAAGTATAATTTAAATATGAAGAAGAAGATAAATCCTTAAATCCAAATTATATCTCTATAAAACTTGTTTCTAGCAACTTGAAATAGATGATTTAAGTTATGTTAATCTCAATCCTAAATTAACTAAGTAATTCAAGACCTAGATTAAACTAATTTTGAAATTATCAAGCTCCCTCAACAATCTCACCAAGTCCATTCAAGAACTCAAGAATATAATCAATCTTACAAAGTTTAAACAAAAATCATTTGTTATCTTATTAATAACCAAATAAGGGCTTAAATACCCTTTGCAAATGTTAAGAAAACCCTAAAAACCCTTTCGAATTTAGCTTTACATGTTTTGGATGAATTTACAACTCCTAAACCTATTAGGATAACTAATCTCACTCTCACACAAAGACTAAAAGCAAATAATTCCTATTGCTTACCATGATCTGGCTTAAGTAATCCTATTGATTACCATGATTTGGCCTACATAATTTTTAGCATTGAAACACCTTATTTCAAGGTTCTTTACACTAATAAATTACTAACTAAAGTATCTTAACTAAAAGCAACATGATATTCAACCAATGAGGAGAATTCCTTGTGGCAATAGGAAGACAATGCCAACTAATACCAACTAAGCAAATGTTTCATGGATCTTTAACATTTAAGCTAGTCTTCACATTTTAGGCTCAATCCCATGCTATGGTATAATGGTGTTTGACGCAAAGATCTAAGGCTAGCCCAAAGAGCCACTTTAACTTCAAGGCCTAATCATAAAGGGAAGGCTCAAAAGGTTCAAATAATCAATTGTGCAATTCATACAATAATGAATGACCATTGGGCTAACCCAAGAGGAATAAAGGAAGCAATAAGCCCAATTACTTGGAAATGGCATCACGAACTCTTCAAATAAAGCCTTTAACTTGATCCATTGGAGCCCAATTTATGGAGAGGCCCATGACCATTGTTATTCAACTAAGGCACCATTTGAAGGCCCAATTTGGCCAAGCATGAAGAAACTTCCTCATTAGGCCAAATTCCTCTCTAAAACTAATTAGAAACTTTAGTATTTACCTATGTAAAAAACTTCTTTTATAATTAAGAGAATATCGTATGTTTCTTTTAGTTATTTCTTATTTAGTTTAAGAGTATCCTATTTTCATAATTAGACTAGGTAGATTCACCTATTTAGGAAGTAATTCTTAGGGTTTCTATAACCTTTGTAAAGGTTACAAATAACCCTTATTATTCAGCTAAATCAATCAATCATTAAAGAATAGTTCTTTTAGCAAAATTGCTTATGAGAGTTAATTTTTTTCTTGAGTTCTTAATATAATTTGGTGAGATTGTTAAGTGAGTTCTTAATAATTTCACAAACTTGTTTAAACTCTCACATAAAGACTAAAAGCCTAAAAGCAAATAATCCTATTGGTTACCATGATCTGGCCTAACTAATTCCTAGCATTAAAACACCTTATTTCAAGGTTCCTTACACAAGTAAATAACTAATTAAAAAATCATAACTAAAAGAAACATGATATTAAGCCAATGTGGAGAACTCCTCATGGCAATAGGAAGACAATGCCAATTAATGCCAACTAAGAAAATATAGCATGGATCTTTAACATTTGGGCTTGTCTCTACATATTAAGTTCAATTCCATGTTATGGTTAAAAGGTATTAGGCTTTGGTCCTTTCCATCAATTGGGCTGCATTAGATTAAATTAAGCACTCAACTTGGAGAGTCCATGCTCTTATTTTCACGAATTTGCAAACTCACTCTTCATTATATAACCATTATCAATATTAAAAAATTAGGCTGACTTTTTTGCTAGGCTCCTCCATTGAAAACCATTCTTCATAACCTTGTATAAGAGACATAAAAGCACTAAACAAAAAGTTCGTTAGTTGCATAATACATCCTTTTGAACATAAACATGGTTATGGCCTTAGAAGAATAACTTTCATCACTCTCTTTTAACATAAGGGTTTTCTTTTGCACACCTTATCCTTTTGCACACAACATTTTTTTTTCTATGTGCATCCACTATAAGCTCTTATTTTTCCACTCTTCGCTCACACCGCTTATGGGTTTTCTCACAGCTCTCCTTTTGTCACATTAATTGTTTTTCTTTCTCAAACGTGCTTTATATCTCTCATTACTTTTTGGTTCTTATAAATTTGTTAAGGTAATAAAGAATGCAAAACAATATGTTTACCCCTAAAATCAAACTCATAAGTATTAGAGAAGCCATCATATTTAGTTCGCTTATCAAATTGCCATGGTCAACCTAAAAGTATATGGTTAGCTGGCATAGGCTTGGGCGTACATGACTTAGTGCTCTTATTACACACCTTAGGCTTCTTTTTACATGCCCTATCTGAATTAGATTGAGATTTAGTGCTCTCTAAAAGTTGGGTTCCATTATATTAAGTGTTCCATTTGAAGAGTTTAAGCTCCCATGGACTTCATACATCCTTTGCTCTTCTTAGGCTAATCCAAGTGCAACTCTTTGTTGCATGAATGCTACAATTGCCTCTTTAAACTTCTTTAGCCTTCCCTTTGTGATTGGGTCTTAAAGTTGAAGTGGATCCTTTACTAACTTGCCCTGGCTATTTGCATCTTAGTATTAGGAAACATTGCCAACTAAGGATATCTTGCTATAATCTTTGACTTTAGGCCCTATTTCCATGCTTACATGCCTTAGGCTTCCTTTTACTTGTCATGGGCTTCTTGTTCCATATCATGGCATATTTGTATTGACCTTTGATTAATCCAAGTGTAACTCCATATTGCATGAATGCTCCAGTTGCCTCTTTAAACTTCTTTAGCCTTCCCTATGTGATTAGGCCTTGAAGTTGAAGTGGATCCTTGATTAATTTGCCTTCACCGTTTGCATCATTCCCTCCTTCCTTAAAAGGATTTGTCCTTGAATGAACACCTTCATCAAAATCAAAAGGAGATAAATGAGCAACATTAAATGTAGCACTAACATTAGTTAAGCCTAACTTGTAAGCGTTATCATTAACCCTCTCTAAGTGATATGAACAAGGTTGATTTGAATAATGATTAGTATGTAACTATATATATATATATATATATATATATATATATATATATATATATAAGCTTTAATTCAAAGATCAAACAAGATAAATTCTTAAATATGAATTACACCTATAAAAAACCAGTTTTTAGCTACCTGAATTATAAAGATTTAAGAGGAGTTAATCTCAAATTTAAATTAACTAAGTTATTTAAGTCTAGATTAAACAAGTTTGTGAAATTGTTATACACTCACTTAACAATATCACCAAGTCCTTTCAAGAATTCAAGAAGAGAATTAATCTCTCATAAGAAATCAAAATTATATTGATCATCAACTATCTCTTACATATTTTTGATAGCCTTTTATATAGGCTTTACATTGCTTTTATATGTAGGAAGAGAAAATAACTTAATTCTAATTTAGAAAATAAGAAACAATCAAAATATGAAGATAACACTTCCTATTCAGCCGAATAGGGTTTAAAACTCTAAATATGTGTTATTATAATTGAAGAAAGAAAAGAAAAACTCCTAATTAAGTAGGACTTAGCATTGGTCAAAAGAATAAGAAAAGGAAGAGAATAATATGTTCATATATTGTCAATCCTGGAATGATATTTAGACTTGACTTTTTGACTTTTCTTCCTTATGTGTTGTCCCATTTAATTCATTATTGGGACTTATATTCTTCCACCAAAAGATGCTTAAAATATTCTTAGAATTTTTTGAAATATTCTAGAATCTTTTTAGAACCTTGTAGAATCTTTTAAACTTTTTTGCGTAAATTTTTCCCATTTGTAGAATTGAACTTCTTGATTTCATTTTGAGAACCCACTTATGAAATGAAAATACAAAAATAATCATTTTGCTCATATGAAGACGATTGTCCAATTAAGGTAGGTTTAAATAAAACAACTTCCAAATATGATAGCTTTAATAAAGGTAGGTTCAAATATGGCAAAGTTCAAATATGGCAGTTTCAAATATGGTAACTTTAAATATGGCTAGTTTGAAGCTTTTGTAATGTCTTCCACTTTTTGAAGGAGATCACCATTACTGGTTCCTTTCATCCTTTGAAACTTTAAACTTTCCCCTAACATGGTTCACATCATACCCTTTATCTTCAAAAAGATTCCTCCTCAAATCGTAGCTGACAAGACAACAAAAAGCAAAGTATAAAAACTAACAAAGATAAATCTAAATTTGATTCTATCATGCAAATTGCAATTATCTCCACCTGGATCAAATACAACTCGCATAAAACCACATATAGAAAGGTTAGAACACAACCAATAAGCATGAAAATAATGAAAAATGAAAACAAGTAACACAAATAAACCCTATAAAATGTTTTCCATCTTGTATAGAGAAATACCAAAGCATCAAATTTCTTCAAAATGAAAACACTAGAAATAGAAGATATAGGTTTATCAAGACAAGATTTAAAAACCAAAGAAGAACTAGAAACACATGAAATATAAGAATTTTTGAAATCAAAAGAAAACTTTATAATCAATGCCTAAAGTAAAATAAACATTTAGAAACATTAGGACTAAAACCAAAAGAAAACAAATATTTAGAATAAAATGAACACTTACAAATGTTAAAACAAATAATTAAACGAAGAAAAATATTGTTTGGAACAACACAAATAGCTATAAATGTTTAACAAGAAATATAATGATTATCCCTATTAAAATCGCATTTTAAAGAAGAAACACAATGCAATTTATTTAAACAAATTGAAGAAATACAAAAAGAAGAAAGTAAATTATAAGAAAAACTAGAAACACAAAGGCAAGGAGAAAAACAATAAAAAAATGTTTAGAATAAGAAAAACAACGAGAAACATCTAAACAAAATTTAGGAAACTCCCTTTTACACAAATTGCAACGTCACTTTTCATTATAGCACCATCACTAATATTAAGAGTTAAGTTGGATTCTTTACTAGAGACATAAAAGCATCTATGCAAAAGATTATAAATTTCATTAGTAGAGTAATACATCCCTTTGAACAAAAACATTGTTATGGCCTTTTGTAAAGAATAACTCTTTTTTTCACATAGATTTTCATTTTTCTCACCCTCTACTTTTACATGCACATCTATTAGGTTTAGTGCATCCACTCTAAGTTATGCTTTTTTAACTTTCTGCTCACACTTATCATGGGTTTTATCATAGCTCTCCTTTTACTGCGCAAGTATTTAATTTTCACTCTCATGCGCATTATCTCTCACACTTTTTATTTTCTTTTCTTTTACAACACCATCATATGTATTTATAACCAATACATCATCATGTATGGGACTTATAATTTTAGCATTCGAATAATCATCTAATGGTGGTAACTCTAAATCATGTAAAGGAGTTTGAATTTCAATTGTATCTTTAGAAACAAGAATCTCATTTTTAGCTTAACCTTTTTTAGAATGTATTTGTGACATCCCTTTCAAATCATCATTAAACTTCTCTCAGTCTATCCATTATCATTAAAATACCTGATTTCAAGTTTTATTTATTCATCATATATATATATATATTTTACACTATGTCTCTTGTTCACAACATAGTAATTATCTATAATAATGCATACATGGCTAAACCAGCTAAAATACTCACATACTACATACTTGCCCAACCTATCTTAGATTGCTAGACAATAACCTCGAAATGTAACTAGATGTAGTCTTTAGTCTACTCTTCCTAAAATAAAATTTCATACAAAAGAGTGAGTTTGCATACTCAGTAAGTAAATGCTTTCAATCCCTGTACATATCCCTGTACGTAACAATATCTGAACATAAATAACTCATCAACATATCCCTGTACAAAATAAAGAGTTTTTCCTCTTAAATGCCACATAGGCTATCAAAGGTTATTACATAAATAACATAACAACATTTAAACATAAATAA
>CATIWR010043956.1:0-14448 GCA_949677035.1 Omphalea diandra
CTAAAGAGCATTGTTAGCTCCTCTTCTTCCTTGTCACTTTCTTCATCATTTGAAGCAATTTCTACCTCCTTCTCTTTTGTTGTAGCTTTAAGAGCCATGGTTTTTCTCTCTTTTTCTGGCTTGTCTCCTTGGCCTCTTAGCTTTTTTATTTATTCATCTTTTTGTAAGGCCAACTCATGAGTTAAGAGTTTGCCTATCAACACGTCAGTTGGAACCTTTCCAATCTCTAGATTGGACTCTTGTATGCTGCAAACTCTAGCACCAAATTTATCTAGAGGAAGAGTTTTAAGGATTTTTGTGTTTACCTCACAGATAGTGAGAGCTCTTCTAATTTTCTTCATGTTGGTGATAAAGGACAATAGCCTATTTGTTATTTTTGTAATGCTCTCACTGTTCTTCATCATAAAGAGTTCCCATTCGGTGACATACATCTCTATTTGGCTTGATTTGACTAAAGTTGTGCCTTCATGATAGTTCTCTAGAGTCTTCCAAATGGCATGTGTTGTTTGACAATGTTGCACTCTTCCAATCTCTTTTATAGAGAGTGAGCTTAAAAGAATGGCCATTGCTCTATTGTTTTCACCATTTGATCTCCTGTAAGCTTCAACCCAATCTTCCATTGGGATTAATCTTTATTACCATCCACAACTCTGGTGGGTGGCTTCCATTCCTTGATGACCACATCCCAAAGGTCAACTACATCTATGTCACAATAGATCTCCATCCTATACTTCCAATGAGTATAGTCTGTTCCATCAAAGTAAGGCTTAAGTTGTGAGTGGATTCCCTCTTGTGCCATGATCTTTGTTCACCCAATAAAGGTTTGATTGTGAAGTTTGGCTCTGATTCCACTTGTTGACCCTAGGCACCAAGAAGGGGGAAAAGGGGTTGGATTTGTGTATAAAAATTAAATCAAGAAAGGGAGAAGAGAAATGAGTAGAAAAGAAACACACGATTTATAGTGGTTCGGGTATAAACGACCCTACATCCACTCCCTAATTCTTAGAAATTGGGTGTTCCACTATCTTTCAAAGGTATTTTCAAGCTTACACCAAACTTTTACACTTATGTTTTGAAGGCTCATATAACACCCTATATTCTTGTGTTTTGAGGCTCACAAAACAACCTTTACACTTGTGTTTTAATAGGCTCACACAACAACCTCTCTTAGTGTTTTGACAGGCTCATATTACAACCTGTTACAACTGGTGTTTATGCTCACACCTAATAATGACTTAAAGAATAGAAAAGATTGAGTAGCAAAATTGCAAGAGTTTGGCTGCAAAGTTATCAATTCTCTTACATTTACATCTGTTTGGTGTGGTATTTATAGCCTCTACCCACCAAAGAGACGTTGCAATAAAATTGGTACAAAATCTTCAAAGTGTGCTAGATAGATTTTTGCATTAAATGCTTTACAGTATCAATTCGTGGTCACTACTACTCATTCGCGATCTCGAAATCCAAATTCCATACAGAAAACTCCATTTGTGTCTAACGGCTAGTCCACATGGCAACTTGTCATTAGTTTACCTTGAAAATATAGTAGTTGCCTTTAACCTACTCTTAAAAGTAGCGATCACGATTTTTCTTGTACAGGCCACGATTGAGGACGTGAATTCGTCTGCCAAAAGTGTTCATCTTCTTCTTTTGGATTTGCAATCACTACCAACAAGTTTCCATTGTGATTTTTGTCTTCCAACAGTTACCTGGGACACTTGTCAAGTTGTGGTTATAGACTTGCTTCCCTCTTGAGTTACTTTGAAATTCACGGTCGCAATTGAGGCATGACTTACACTGCGAATTCATCTATGACTTTGGCTTTCCTTTCTTTGAATTGGTCGCGGTAGAGAAGTGGCCCACGAATACATCTGTCCATTTTGTCAACCTACCTCTGTCCAGTTCGCAGTTGCGATTTATCAAGCTGCGATCGCGAATTAGAAGGCACTAGCTTTCTTTGGAGATTTTTTAACTCCATCCAACTTCCAATGTAAAGATTAACTAAAAATTGCAAAACAATACTTAATTTGAATCATTAAAATTGATCAATCCCCTTTGTTAAGATCAAAAGAGGTCAAAGACTTAGGGTTAACCACCCTAGTCCAATAATTACACATATATTCAATGTCCCATATATAATGATGCAAGTGTCATTGTCGTGCTTAACCAATTCACATATTTAAATGATCATTTATCCAATACATATGTTCATATGGGTTTGCAAATCATTTATGCAATGAATATGTTCATGTAAAAATGCTAATGAGTGAGGATACGGACGTTACAGATTGTACAACCTAACTTCTCAGGGACAATATTGTAGGAACCCTTCTTCCTTCACTCAAATATCTCCTTTTCAAAGTAAATTTTTATGACATTTTATACTTCCATTGACAAAATAAGATGATGCCTAATGGCCTAAATTCGTATTAATTTCATAATTGAATTTTGAACAAGTTTTAAATGATTTTGAAGGTTTGTTTTATGCTCATGTTCAATGCTCTTCAACATTTTGATTGGTAGATGTCTTAAGCTTCTATTTGGACTATGTTTGACAGTGAAGAAGTGAGGAACTTAGGAATCCTAGGACCTTGGGAGTCTTAATATGGTTATGATTATTTTCAAGAATATTATTGTTTTGCTTTGGCCTTTGATTTCCCTTTTTTTATTTTTTGAGTTGCATGCTAACCTTCTTAATGGTTAGTAGTGTATGTGGATGCCTAGCTCTTTTGGAGCAATAAGAGAGGGTTCATCAACCCTAAGACCACTTTTGTGATGATTTAGCTTTAGGTCACTTAAGCCCTCCAAGTGTTTCGCATTGTATATTTGTTATTCTTTGTGATGCATGATTCATATGTTTATGCTTTAATGTTACATTGATCGTCATGTGATTTTGGGATGTGTTATTATGGACCTAGATGCATGCTTAGGTACCATGACTATAAAGATATGGTAAGATGTTTAGTTATTTCATTTGCTTGTTTGATTTCTTTTAGTTATTTGTTTGCTTTAATTAATAACTTGTGCATTTTTGTGGTATATTGTGCTTATTTGAGTTAAACCATGTTCGATGGTCTTAATGGTCACCTTTGAAGACGTGATTGATGGTTGTGGATGTAGATATTGATATACATGTCAATATTTTTTCCATGATGCATGAACCCCTTCCCTTTTGAGTTGATTGCGTTAGAGTCATGCTTAGGGCCATTAAATTAAACTAATTAATAACTTGGTTAAGATGTTAAAAGTGAACCAAAGATGTCTGAAGGTCGGATCCCACTATATGAGCAATTTGGTGGTGCCTAACCTCTTCTTTAAGTCATACCTAATTTTTAAACCCAACCTTTGATGGGGTGGAGACAAAATAGGCCTTCCAATGACTTAGTTTAGGCTCAAATTTTATCATTCCTAGATTCTTATCTCGACCTACGTTTGGTAATAACTCCATAATTCCTAGGGATAGTACCAAAGTATTGTGCAGTCTTGGTCATCCAATGACTATAACTTAGTCTTAAGGTTTTCAACTTGCCTAAGGCTTAAAGGGTCCCCCATTGATCTAAATGTGTGCCATTTCTTAGGGTAATTACCTATTGAACAAAATTGGTTAAACCTAATTCAAAACTCTCTTTTGATCTTGACAATGTATATTGACATGCTCTAACATCATTTTTAAGTGTTATTTTTACAGTTTTTAAGATAGGTTTAAATTGAAAATTAAATGGGAGTCTAAGTCTCAAGCATTATGAAAGGCATCCTAATTCGCGGTCAAGAATCTATAATTCACGACCACAAAATATCAAAAGGAATGAATTTAGTCCAGCTTAATTCACAGAGCAAATCATTGTTGCGAGCTAACTAAGAAAGCAATGAAGATCAAATAGTCGAATTTGCGATGACCATTGTATTAAGAATCGCGATCATGAATTTTAGAGTTGCCTAGAGGGAACCAAGTCCATAATCAGAGTTTGCCAAGTGTCCAAGATAACCATTAACATATCAAAATTCAGGAAGATAAAATAGTCTTCGAGACTGTGACTTATTGAAGCAACTTCTCTTTATCAAATAGACCGATTCACAGTACCAATCACATCTAAGAGGAAGACAACTCACGATCGTGACTTTTATTTGGTTCAAAGAACAAAACATTTATTTTTCTTGAAAGCCAATGATAGCATGCCACATTGACTAACTGTTAGATAGAAACAAGGTTTTCTAGCATGATTTCAGCGAATTTGGTGTAAGAAGAGAAATCATGACTGCAAATGATCAATCATGATTACGAAATGTATCTAATGGGCATTTAATGCAAGATCTTCCTAACATGCCTTTGAGATTTAGACAAAATTTCTTTGTAATGTCTCTCTGGTGGTTATTGCCTATAAATACTCCACCAAACATATATGAATACAAAAAGAATAATATTAAATATAGCCAAACTCTTACAATTTGGTTTCTCAATATTCAATTATTTGTATGTGAGTTAGTATTGTTTGGTGTAAGCATCACACCATTGCAATTAGGTTTAAGAGTTTACCTAGCTGTAAAACTCTTGTAATAGGTTAAGTGTGAGTCTTTAGGAAAAATTGAGAGGTTTTTGTATGAGCCTTAAAACATAAGTTATAAGGTTGCATGTAAGCCATAAAACACAAAGTGTACAAGTTTGGTGTGAGTTTGAAAACATCACTTAAAATTAGTGGAATACCTAATTGTAAAGAATTCGAGAGCATATGTAGTGTTAATTAACACCTAAACTACTATAAAATATTATGTCTCCATCTCTTCTCTTACTTTTATATCCATAGTTCATAACCTTCCCTCTAATTTTTTACATTTCCCACCAATTTAACCCCCCTTCTTGGTGCTCAAGGGCAAACAAGTGGTATTAGAGGTTGCTCTCATTAAAACCCTTAATTGTATGAGTAAAGACTAATGGCACAAGAAGGAATCCACACCCATATTAAGCCATACTTCAATGGATCTGATCATACACATTGGAAGTATAGAATGAAGATATTTTGGACAACGAAGTAGTGGATCTTTGGGACATAGTTGTAAAATAATGGAAACCTCCTACTAAGGTGGTTGATGGAACTGAAGAATTAATCCTAAGGGAGGAATGGGTGGAAGCTTATAAAAGATCAAATAGAAGGAATAAAAGAGCAATGGCAATCCTTCTTAGCTCTATGTCAAGGTAGAAGATTTGAAGAGTACAACACTGCCCCATTACTCATGGAATATGGAAAGTTTTATAGAACTATCGTGAAGGCATAACCTTGGTGAAGTCCAGCAGATTAGAGATGTATTTGACAGAATGAGAGCTATTCATGATGAAAGACAATGAAAGCATCATCGATATGACAAATAGACTCCTATCCATCATCATAAACATGAAGAAATTTGGAAAAGTACTCACAATCATGAGGTAGACACCAAAAATACTTAATCTTTACCTCTTGAAAAGTTTGGTGTGAGGTTGTGTAGCATTCAAGAGTCAAATCTAGAAATAGGAAAGGTGCCAACAGTTGTCTTCACAGGCAAGCTTATTACTTATGAGCTAGCCTTGAAAAAAAATGAGGAAATGAAGAAGATGAAAAGGCAAAGGGACAAGAATGACAAAATATGAGAGAAGACCATGGCCTTAAATCCTCAACTAAAGACGAAAAGGTATAAGCTATCTCGAGTGATGATGATAGTGTAAAAGAAGAGGAGGAGCTAGCCATGGTTTCTAAAAGAACTAAGAAGCTGATAAGAAAAAGGAAGGATTGAAGGAACTTCAGGAAGGCATCTCCTAACCTCAAAGAAAAGAAAAATGAAGTAACATGTTATGAGTGTGGCAAGTAAGGTCACATCAAATATGACTGCCACAAACTGAAAAAAAAAAGAAATGTGACAAAGAAAAGAAGAAAAGCTTCAAAGCCACTTAGGATGACAACTTTAATGAGGAGGATGAAGATGAGGAAGTAACTATTTCATGGCATAAGTGGATTCTTCTAATGAGATAAGTTCTTCACCCATTATAGTGAAAATTATGATGCATATGATGATATAGATGATGAGCTCTTAAAAGCTCTTACTTTGAGATGTGACAAGTACAAGTCACAAATTAAAACTTCCAAAAAGAAAGGCTCAAAATTGGAAAATGAGTTCACTCATAAATGAGTTTGCAAGTGAGTAGAGGATATCAGACGAAGAACTAAAAAAAAATCTATTAGAAGTCTTACTAAATCTTCTTCTTCTCTAAACTGCTTAAGAAAGGAAAATGATACTCTAAAACGAGAGGTAATTGAGCTTAGAAATTCTATTTCTAAGTTTCATAAGGGGAAGGAAGGTTTAGATGCATTAATTTTATCTCAAAGACCTCCCTTAGTAAGACATGGTTTAGGATTCAATGGAGCCTCCTCATCATCTACACCTTCTCTCACTACTTTTATTAGAGCTTCAACACCTCAAACATCTAGCATTGAGGTAATTGGGAGGAAGAGTGCTCCTAACACTAAACCACCTTTACCCAAGGGTAGGGAAAGGCATCTCAAGGATCAAAGCCTACGCCTGAAAAGGCTAATAATGCATTCATCTTCAATAAAAGACATACTCACCTTAACACACGTAAAATATTCTCTTCTACTTCTAATCATTCTTGCACATGCTCATAATCTCACCATCATGGTATGAAGAGGCCTCCTATTCATTCCAAAGTTTTGCATAGGAGAAAGACTTATAAGTCTAAGCTCCAATGTCACTATTGTATGAAGTTGATCACATAAATACTTTTTGCTATATTAGGAGAAGCTCACCTCAATCTAGAGGATCCTTTAAGACCTAACCCCCAAGGACGTAAGTATGCTTAGGTACATAAACAAAGATGATATATTTTTAGTGTGTAGGAATGTATGGCAACCACTATTAAAGACAATGATTAGCATGTAGATGGTGGATGCTTGAAGCATATGACGGGCAATAAAAAGCTATTCATAGCCATAAAAGAGAAGGAAGGTGGCAATACCACTTTTGGGAATAATGCTAAAAGTAAGGTAATAGGAATTGGAATAATTGGTAATAATGGTTGTTCACTTATTGACAATGTTCATTTAGTTGATGGTTTATAACATAATTTGTTAAGTGTGAGTCAATTGTGTGGTAAAGGTAATAAAGTCACCTTTGACCTTAGAGATTGTCGGGTTACCACTTTAGTGGATAAGAAGATAATCTTTAAGGGTGAAAGGAGGGGCAATACCTACCTAATTGACTTAGACAATTTGGCTAAACAGTCCTTCAAGTGTCTTGTATCTTTTACTAATGAAGCTTGGCTTTGGCATAAAAGACTTGGTCTTACTAGCATGGAGCTCGTACAAAGCTTATCTAAAGGAGAGCTAGTAGAAGGTTTTCCCAAGCTAAAATTCTCATAGGACAAGACTTGTGGACCTTGCTAAATAGGAAAGCAACATCAAACTTCCTTCAAAGCAAATAATGTTGTAAGTACATCTAGACCTGCTTAACTTATCCATATGGGCTTAATTAGACCTACTTGGAATGCTAATCTAGGTGGGAAGTATTATGCATTTGTTATAATTGATGATTACATTAGGTTTACTTAGGCATCCTTCCTAACTCATAAGAATGACTATTTTGATGCTTTTAAAAGTTTGGCAAAAGGAGTTCAAAAAGAAAAGGTTACTTCATCTCTTCTATAAGAAGTGACCATGAAAAAGAATTTCAAAATGAATCTTTTGAAACTTAAGTTCTTATGAGCTTTGGAATGGTAAAAAACCTAAGATTTCATACCTTAGAGTTTTTAGATGCAAATGTTATATTTTAAATACCAAGGAAAATCTTGGAAATTTTTTCTAAGATAAATGAAGGTATATTTCTAGGCTACTCCACCTTTAGTAAGGCCAATAGGATTTTTAATAAAAGTACTATGGTTGTTCAAAAGTTTATGAATATTATGATTGATGAATCTTGTAAACTTGATCTTAGGAAAGGTTCTCTTATTGATAGTCTTGCAAGTGACTTTTGAGAAATTGGAGCTAACTTCAACTTAAAAAGAAATGGTGATTGACCTTGAAGATAACATGTTATCAAAAGAAGAAAAGGAATCATAACCACAACAAGTTGAAACTTCAGCTTTAGATCTTCCCAAGGACTAGAGATTCTCCAAATTTCACCCAAAGGATCTAATCATTAGTGAGACATTCAAGGGAGTAAGTACTAGATCTCAACTTCATACATTATATCATAATCTTGCATTTGTTTCTCAATTTGAACGAAAATCAATTGATGATGCTCTTAATGATAAATGTTGAGTGATTGCTCTGCAAGAGGAACTTAATCAATTTAAGAGAAATAAAGTATGGGAACCAGTTCCTAGGCCCTAAGAGCACCCTATAATGGGTTGCAAGTGGGTGTTTAGGAACAAGTTAGATGTGCAAGGTTTCATTACTAAGAAAATAAAGCATTCACCTAAAGGATCTAATCATTGAGGCCATTAGGATTAGCATATGCTTGGCACATGAATTTTAAACTTTTTTAAATGGATGTTAACAGTGTAATTTTGAATGGACTTATTGAGGAGGAAGTTTATGTTGAACAACCTCCTAGTTTTGAATCTCATGATTTTTGAAATCATGTTTTCAAACTAACTAAAGCCTTATATGGCCTAAAACAAACTCTAAGAGCTTGGTATGAAAACGCTTAATTCATTTCTTTTACAAAATGGTTTTGAAAAATGAATGGTTGATATAACTTTATTTGTCAAAAAACATAATCAAGACATATTCATTGTACAAATCTTTATTGATGACATTATATTTGGTGCTACTAATGAATCTATTTATGAAGATTTTTCTAAGTGTATGACTAGGGAATTTAAGATGAGCATGATAGGGGAGCTAAAGTTTTCCTTGGTCTACAAAGCAATCAAACCAAATAGGGCATCTTCATCAACCAAGCCAAATACACAAAGGATCTACTCAAGTGGTTTGAAATGGATGGATGCAAAGTAGCCAAGACACCAATGAGTGCTACCATCATGATAGACAAACATGAATCGAGTAAGCCAATTCATGAGAAGAGGTATAGAGGTATGATTGGTTCTCTTCTCTATCTCACTGCTTCTATATCCAAAATTATGTTTATTGTATGCATGTGTGCTAGTTTTCAATCATGCCCTAAGGAATCTCATTTAAATGCTACTAAAAGGATTCTTAAATATTTACATGTAACATCACATTTAGGGTTGTGGTATCCTTGGAATTCATTATTTGGTATTCCAGGGTTTTTATATGCGGATTATGCAAGTAGTTTATTAGATAGGAAAAACACTTTTGGAACTTACTAATTTATAGGGGAGTGCTTAGTTTCTTAGTTTAGTAAAAATAAAGTTTCAATTGCCTTGTCCACTGTTGAAGCGGAATATGTGGCGGTGAGTTGTTATTGCACCTAAGTTCTTTAAATGAAATAATAACTCAAGGATCATGGCAAGGTTGTTGACCACATTCCCATCAAATGTGACAACATGAGTGCAAATAAATCTTTTAAAGAATCCCATCCAACACTCTAGGAGTAAGCACATTAACATTAGGCATCATTTTCTTAAAGATCATGTCCAAAATGGCAATGTAGTATTAGAATTTATTAACACTTATCATCAACTTGTAGACATTTTCTTTAAGCCCCTAAATGAAGAAATGATGAACTTCATTAAGAAGGAGTTAGGGATGCTAGATGGAAGCTCTCTAGGGTGAAAATCTAATCTATACTCACATTCTTCATTGTGTTTGTCACTTTGATTGATTGAATGAAATGGTTAATAATCATGTATGTTGAATTACTTTGGATGTGTTAATTCTTTAAGCTATTAAGCTATACTATGCCAAGTTGCTTGAATTAATCATCATTATATTAAGTGGGTCACATCTAGGAAGACATATTCTTATTCTTTCATTATCTTTCTTTTTGCCTTGTAATTGGTGGTCGTGATTATCAATTTGCAATCACTATTTACAAAGACTCATTCATTTTCTATCTAACTTCTAATTCGCTGTCACTATTCTAAATTGCTACCTCGAATTCTTTCAAAATTCAAATTCTTTGACCGTTGACCCTTTAGTTTTTTTTGGAATTCTTATCCATTTTCTCATAAAATTTAGAATTAGTAGTCACAACAAGCTATTAGCGACTGCGAATTTGAGTAACTATCAGGCATTAATTGATTTGACTATCAACCAGTGCCAACTCCTCATTTAATGCAATTTTTACCATTTGTTACTATTTTACATTAGTTTTATGCTTATTTAAATCTTTTTAACACCCCTTCATTCTACTTTTAACTTTTATCTTCATCTATGACTCATTTCTTCTCTCACATCTTCCAAACTCTCCTCACTTCCCTTAGTGGCACCTAAAAAACTAACTAGAGTAGAGAAAGGAAAGAGGATTGCCTGACCTCTTAGCCCTCCTACCCTTTATTTATTGAAGGGAATAACCAAAGAAGAAAAGGACAGCTACAAAGCCAACTCCAATAAGATAATCCAAGCAAATAAGGTTCCCTCTACTTTTTTGCTTGATTCACTTGGAATCAAGGATGAAATTCATGATTTTCTATTAAACTTAGGGTATAAGAAGTTTATATTGAGAGATGAACCCAAGTATGAGGAAATCATCAAGGAGTTCATGTGCATTATCATTTTGAGTAGAATAGCTGAATCAAAAGCAAGTTCATATGGGTTAGTTTTCAAGCTTTTGGGAACCCCCACTTTATTACCTTTAACTAACTTTCTAACCCCTTCAACATTTAAGTGGGAGATGCTATTCCATTCATCATCTCTGCACTTGATATCATTTATTCTGAATTTTGGTCAGAGATATCCATTGAAACCAAACACGACCCAAAAACATCTCCAACCAAATACATTCGAACCTTTCCAAATTGGCATCATCTCCTACTCTTATATTAATAAGAAATTGGACAAGGTGATGTGCATGATAAAGAGGAGATTTCTTCTTCTATCCCACATCCACAGTAATTTAGAAGGCCTTCAAGAGAAGGTTGGTGCAACACTTTGTCATCTCTTAGATTTTGAAGATTAGGAGGATATTCCAAAAGAAAAGGAAGACTAAGGGGTGGAAGAAGGAGATAAAGCACAGGGTGGAGGAGGAGATAAAGATGTTGGAGATTCTGGAGATCATGACAACTTTCCAATTTTATAGTTTTTCTTAGGATTGTAATTCTTTCTTTTTTCTATTTTATGTGCCTTATAGCCTAAGATTGTGATTTTACAACTTTATTTTTATGTTTAATTATGTTTATGTTTGTTTATGACTATATCAATAAAATTTTAAGGTTTTGTTTTCTTTATGTTTGTTCTTTATACTCATCACTATCACTATCATGTTTTATCTTTTTTATTGCGACAAAAGGGGAAAGAAATAGAGAAATGGTGAAAGCTATGCATGATATAATTAAGGGTGGTGTATTTTGAGGGGGAACTATCTAAATTAGTCTATTTGCATTTCAAGTTTAAAATTGGCATTTTACTAAGTTTAATTTGTTAAACTAAGTTAACCACTTCAACTTCACACTTATGCAATTCTTTATCCTTTGCAAAATCAATCTAAGTTGTCAAAATTAAAAAGGGAAAGATTGTTGGACTAAGTTGGTTAAATCTAAGTCAAAACTCTCTTTCGATCTTAACAATGCAGATTGACATGCTGTAATAACATTTTGAAGTGTTATTTGTGTGGTTTTTAAGATACAATTGCATTAAAAGTTGAATGGGAGTCTAAGTCTCAAGCATTAAATGGAAGGCATCCTAATTCGCATCCAAGAATCTCTAATTTGCGATCATGATATATCAAAAGAAATGAATTTGGTCTAGACTGATTCGTGAAGCAAATCATTGTTATGACCTAACAAAAAAAGCAATAACGATTAAATAGTCAAATTTGTGATGACCATCGCATTATGAATCACAATCTCGACTTTTGGAGTTACCTTAAGGGAATCGAGTCCATAACCAAAGCTTGCCATATGTCCAAGATAACTATTAACATAACAAAATTCGAAAGGGTGAAATAGTATTCGAGATCGCGACCTATTGAAGCAACTTTTCCTTATCAAGTTGATAGATTCAAGGTGCCAATTGCGTCCAAGAGTAAGGCAGCTTGCGATTGCAACTTTTGTTTGGTTGGAAGAACACAACATTTATTTTTCTTGGAAGACCAATGATTGCATGCCACGTGGACTAGTTGTTAGATACAAATGATTTCAGCAAATTTGGTACAAGAAGAGAAATTTTGAATGCAAATGATCAGTCACGACCATAAAATATATTTGACGGGCATTTAATGCAAGGTCCTCCAAGCATGCCTTAGAGATTTAGGCATAGTTTATTTGTAACATCTGTTAGGTGGTTATTGCTCATAAATACTCCACCAAACATACATAAATGCAAGAGAATAACATTGAATATAACCAAACTCTTGCAGTTTTGTTTCTCAACCTTCAATTCTTTGTATATGTGATGGTACTATTAGGTGTAAGCATTAAACCCCATTGTAATTGGGTTTGAGAGTTAGCTTAGTTGTAAAAGTCTTGTAATAGATTAAGTGTGAGCCTTTAGGAAACACTTGTGAGGTTTTTATGTGAGACTTAGAACACAAGTTATAAGGTTGTGTGTGAGGCATAAATCACAAAGTGTACAAGTTTAGTGTGAGCTTGGAAACACCATTTAGAATTAGTGGAATACCCAATTTTGAAGAATTAGGGAGTGAATGTAGGGTTAATTAATACCAGAACCACTATAAAATATTATGCCATCATCCCTTCTCCTACTTTTTTTTATATCCATCTTTCATTACCTTCCCTTCAATTTTTAAATGTACCATCAATTCAACTCCTCTTCTTGGTGCTCAAGGACCAACAAATGGTTTCAGAGCCTGGTCTCATTAAAACCCTTAACCGTGTAAGTAAAGACCAATGGCACACGAAGGAATCCATACCCATCTCAAGCCATATTTTGATGGATACGACTATAAACGTTAGAAATATCAAATGGAGATATATTTAGACAGCGATGTGGTGGATCTTTGGGACATAGTTGCAAAAGAATGGAAACCTCCTACTAAGGTGGTTCATGGAAGTGAATAATTAATCCCAAGGGAGGAATGGTTGAATGCTCATAGAACATTAATGGAAGGAACAAAAGAGCAATGCCAATTCTTTTTAGCTCCTTGTCAAAGAAAGGGATTGGAAGAGTGCAATTTAGCCTCACTGCTTATGAAATATGGATAGTTTTAGAGAACTATCATGAAGGCATAACCATGGTGAAGTGTAGTAGATTAGAGATGTATGTGAAAGAATGAGAGCTATTCATGATGAAAGACAATGAAAGCATCACTAATATGATGAATAAACTCCTATCTATCATCACAAACATGAAGAAATTCAGAAGAGTACTCACCAATCATAAGTTAAACTCTAAAATACTCAAATCTTTACCTCTTAAAAAGTATGGTGCAAGGGTGTGTAGTATTCAATAGTTAAATCCAAAAATAAGAAAGGCACTAATAGATGTCCTTATAGGAAAGCTTATTACTTATAAGCTAGCCTTGAAAAAGGATGAGGAAATGAAGAGGATAAGAAGGTAAGGGGATAAGAATGGCAAAACAAAAAAGAAGGCCATGGCCTTTAAACCCTCAACTAGAGACAAAAGGGATAGAAGTTGTCTCAAGTGATGGTAATGGTGAAAAGGAAGAGGAAGAGCTAGCCATGCTTTCTAGAAGAACTTAGGAGCTGATAAGAAGAAGGAAGGATGAAAAGAAGTTTCAGAAGGCATCTTACAACCTCAAAGAAAAGTAGAATGAAGTAACATGCTATGAGTGTGGCAAGCAAGGTCACATTAAATGTGATTTCCCTAAAATGAAAAAAAAAAGAAGAAGAAGAAAGGGGACAAAGAAAAGAATAAAAGCTTCAAAGCCACTAGGGATAAGAGCTCTAGTGAGGAGGATGGAGCTGGGAAAGTAGCAAATCTGTGTTTAATGGCACAAGATGACTTTTCTCATAAGGTAAGCTCTTTACCCAATTATAGTGAAAATTATGATGCATATGATGATATAGATGATGAGCTCTTAGAAGCTGTTACTTTGAAATATGACAACTATAAATCACGAATGAAAACTTACAAAAAGAAATGCTCAAAACTATAAAATGACTTTAACACAATAAATGAGCTTATAAGTGAGTTGAGGACTTGATGCAAACAGCCAAGGCTGAAGCAAAGGATCCACTTGAACTTCAAGGCCCAATCGGCTAAAGAAGTTTAAGGATGTAATTGGAGCATTCATGCAACAAGAAATTACACTTTGATTAGCCCAAGAAGAGCAAAGGATGTGTGAAGCCAATTAAAAGCTGATGGGAGCTTAAACTCTTCAAATGGAGCACTTAACTTA